>PVKE010008249.1:0-48224 GCA_004027555.1 Craseonycteris thonglongyai | reverse complement strand
ATTTCTATTTTACTTTTTGACAGATAGAGAGAGAGACAGAGACAGAGACAGTTAGAGAACCAAACTGTGGGAACTCCCCAGTTCAGCACGTGGGTCCTGCCTGGGCCGGAGCCGGGATTCGATCCTCGGTCCTCATGGCCTCAAAGCGAGCGCTCAACCCGCTGAGCCGTCCCGGCTTTCCCCTAAATATATTTTTATTATTTATTTTTGACAGAGAGAGAGAGATACAGAGACAGAGACAGAGAGAGAACTGAACTGGGGGAGCTCCCCAGTTCAGCATATGGTTCCGCACGGGCCGGGGCTGGGATTCGATCCCTGGTCCCCAGCGCTGCAAGTGAGCGCTTAACCCACTGAGCCATCCCGGCTTCCCCAGTGCCATTTTTAATGGTTGTTAAACTTCTCTTTTTTTTTTTTTATAAAGAGAGAAATGTATTTAAGTCTGCTATATGACCTGTATAAAGAAAAACCATAGATGACTTAAAGAAAACTTGAATAGATGTGAATACAGAACTTGAAAGTGGTTTTCCTGTGTGCATAGGCTGGGTTATTTTAAAGATATCACTTAATTTGGGGGTGGGGGGAGAATAAATATTTGAGAGGAATCAGTTAGTTCTAAGTTGTAAAAGAAAGATGCGTGTGGGAAGCCAGGATGGCTCAGTGGGTTAAGCACTCAATTTGAGGCCCCTGGAACTGAGGATCGAATCCTGGCTCTGGCCCATGCAGACCCATATGCTGAACAGAGGTGTGCTTCCCATGCGGGAGGCCCTGGGGTTCTGGCCCCCCACCCCCACCCCGGTTCAGTCCCTGACTCGAGGGGGCATGCCTCCCAGTTCCCGCCCTGCGCAGCCCCCGCCCACCTGTGTGGAATAAAACCATGTTGAAAACTGATGATGTACAACTATGGAGATGGCTCTGGATCCTCCCCCTTCTCTCTGTCTCTGTCAAAATCAATAAAATAAATCTTTAAAAAAAAAAAAAAAAAGATGTAGGGGAAGCCAGGATGCGCTTGCTTTGCAGCCCTGGGGACTGAGGATCAAATCCCAGCCCTGGCCTGTGCAGACTTATATGCTGAACTGGGTTGTGCTTTCTGTGCAGGAGGCCCCCAGTTCGGTTCTCACCCCCTTGGTTCTGTCCCAGGCTCATGGAGGCCTGTCTCCCATGCAGAGGCCCCTGGCCCAGTTCCTGTCCTGCGTGGCCCCTGCCCACCTGTGTGGAACGAAACCATGTTGAAAACTGATGGATTACATACAACTATGGAGACTGCTCTGAGCCCTCCCCTTTTCTCTGTGTGTGTCTCTCTCTGTCAAAAACAATATAATAAATCTTAAAACAAGATGGGGAAATGTTCTATTAGATGTAAACAAAGCACTATAACGCATAGGGAGGTAGAACAAAGTAGTATAGATAATTATGTCTGGGAATTTAGTTCATGATTAGTGTAGTGTTTTAAATCACTTGGGAATAGATTTTGGATCAACCGGTAGTCTGTTAGGAAAAAAAGCTGAAAACACTATATTCCACAGCACAGATAGACTTTGGGTGGATTAAAGATTTAAATGTAAAAAACAAAACATGAATGTATTAGAAAAGTATTGGGGAAAATAGTTCATCACCTTTGAGGTTAGGTGTGTGGGAAAGGTTTCCTAGCATGACAAAGGCTGTCAGCCATAACGGATCAGAAACAAGTCTCTGTTAGAAATTTTGATATAAAAGCAAAAAGTTGTGAGTAATCACTAGAACATAAGTTTCATGAGGGCAGAGATCTTTGTCATTTTTTTTCCTCAATAGTATTTTCTCTTAACGGTGTCTGGAACATAGTGTATCTCAATAAATATTTGTGGACCGAGTGAATGCTCGTCAATAGGGTTTGCTTAAATTAAGGTCACTTACAAAATACTCTGTCTTTGAATTATAGGTGCATCATTTTTCACAAATGAATCAAGTGAAACCATCTTCCCCCAAATTATACATACCAGTACTCTGAAATTTCTACCCACCCCCATTATTTGTTGTTATCTCGTGACAGTAAAGGGCCGGGGGCCGCCTCCCACTTTTAACAGCCGTACCGCACACAGTTCTAGCACCCACCACTCACCTCCCAGCACTGTCTGACACCAGCTGTCCCGCTTGCCTCCCAGTTCTGTCCCTACTCACTGTTCTCTGCCCTCACGGAGCTTGTATTCTGGTGATTACTGACAGGTTTTTGGCTTTTATACCAGAATCTCTTAACAGAATTAGTTGCCTACAAAGCCTAAAACATTTGCTGTGTAGGCTTCTGCAGAAAAAAATGCCGCCCCTGTCTGAGCTTTTGACCGGTGCACGTCATTTGACTGCTTATTAGCAGAGAAGCAGGCCTGAGGGTGAAGCAGTCTCCCTGCGGCCTCGTCACCGTGCAACACGGCCTCCTTGGAAAATAGTGCTCTGTGTCTAGTTTGCCTTTAAAATTTGTCTGCTATCACTATGTCACGGTGACCAGATTTTACCATTGGTAAAGCGGGACACCATTGACCGTGGGGGAGGGGGGTTCTTGATTAAAAATTTAGTCTATCTCCCGCCGTTCCCTAGCTTGTCGTGCATTCTTTCCAAAAATCGGGACTTTTTTAAAACACCGCGGGACGCGGGACAAATTGTTAAAAATCGGGACTGTCCCGCCAAAAGCGAGACGTCTGGTCACCTTACCTATGTGCTAGTATATACTAAGCTAACAGGGTAGTCTACACACAAGCAGTGTACTTAAGTTTTTAAAATCTTCCAATTTAAATTTCCTTTGGAATCTTACTGTGATGTGTGAAATTTGGATGTTCATGTACTAGAAATAACTCAGGTGGCAAATTCCTCTGTGACAGTTGTGCTGAGGAAGGCATAAGAATTAGCTTGTTTAGGACAGGGAGGGAGGAAGTCCTTTGGGTTTATTTTTTAAATTCTCTTTTGGTTAGGGTAGCAATGTGTGAAAGCTGTCGGGACTTCACTAGGGCTTTAGCCATAAAAAGGGCGTTCAGGTCTCAGAAGTAGGCATTTCAGTAAAGATTTCAGTTAAATCGATTAACGTGTTTGCTGCTGGTGGCCAGTGCCTCACCCCCACTAGCCCAGCAGCTACTTGGTGACATCGCTGATCTGAATTGGCCGCGGTGCTTGCTGAGGGACCAGGGCCTAACACCAGTCAGGTTATCTTGAATATTAAGTGGGCACAACGTAGGCAGCTGGGTGGGCATTTGTCACTGTCTTTGTTTCTGTTTCTCTGTGACCTTCTCCTGTCCCTAAGCCAGCACCACCCTCATTCTGCCCATTTGAGCAGCTGTCACTCATTTGATTCTTGGAAAAACCCACAGCCCATTCATGGACTCTGTTGTTGGGCTGCAGAGAGACATGACTGAGTTCTCAGGGACATTAGGCGGTGTCTGCAGGCTGGGAGCATGCTCCTGGCATCTCGTGGGGAGGGGCTGGGGTGCTGCCCAGTACCCTGCAGTACACAGGACTGTTCTGGGGGCCCAAGGGCTGGTGGTGTGGTGAGGTCCCCCTTCGGGGTGGAGGATCTGTGTGTGTGGTTTTGCTGTACTGCGACTTGAATTCTGCTGCACCCCATCCTATGGTGTTTCTATGGTCTCCAAGGGGTGGTTCCAACAGACTCCACTGAGCCTTCCTTAGTTTCTTTATCTTTCTGCTAAGCTACTGAGTTCTCCTTCCATCAGAGTGAAGTGCTTCACACCATGATGTCAGCTTAGGAGAGTGACACGGTGTGCGGAGAAGCTAATGGGAAGCCTCTTCCACTCAGGTGAATGTCACACTTTCCCAAATGCTCCAGTGCCCCCAAACCTCTGGAAGCTCATACATGGAACATTCCACTCTTAACCAAAGAGCCAGCCCCTTTGGCTGAGATCATCCTCCCTTCTGAAGGGCAGCTCTGGAGGTGCTACCAGGAATGAGGGGACATGGGGGTTCCCAACAGTCACTGAGTGGCAGTCAGGCTGCAGAGAAAGAGTTCTGTTTTCTGGTTCATCCTACACGCGACTGCCAGGTTGCTCTCTTAATGCCCACGCCCTTTTTATTTTAAAACGAGTGGGGATGTATTGTGAAGTTGAATGCAAGGTTCACATCAGTTTTCCCCTTTTTTGGAGAACACGGGCAATTTTTTTATATAACCACTATTCAGGTGTCCAGATCAGTAAATTTAACACTGATACTGAGCTGTTTTCTGTGCCACATTTTGCTCATTGTTCTTATAACGTCTTTCACAGCTGGTCCTCCCGGTCCGGGTCCAGTCAGTGCAGGAATGCATGCCGCATGTAGAGCTCATGTTTGTTCTTGAACCTGGAGCAGCCTTTCCTTGTCTCTCTTGCCTTGTCTTCATGTTGTAAGGGTGCAGCCCGTCACCTTGGGGACCACCTCTCCCGTTGGCTCTGTTGGCTTCCTCATGGTTAGGTTCAGGCTGTGCATTTGTGCAGGACACCACAGAAATGTGTCCTGTCCCTCTCAGGTGAGTGTCCCTAAGGCGCTCTGCTCTGCTTCCAGGGGCCCATCCGAAGCCTCAAGGCTGCAGCCTTGTGTCCTGTGTCCCCTGCACTAGCTCTAGGCATCACCACATTGCTAATGTCAGGAGGCTGGCCTGGCCTCTGCCCACCTCTCCTTCCTGCCTGCCTCACCCACCCACGTGCAGACCTAAAGCCTCTGAGGGTCACCTGTTCCCCAGGCCGCCCGCAGCGCAGCTCCCCCGGGAAGTGCCTTTCGAGAAGCAGATCCTGAGTTCCCCTTGTGTCTTGTTCTGGCCAGTTCCTAGCATGACACGGATTTGTAGAGTAGTGTCCAGTTTCACAGCCCGCATCTAAAGCAGGGAGACAGGACACGGGGGAGGTTTGGGAGGACTTGGAAGCTGAGGCCTTGCGGTGGGGTGGGTGTGAGACACTGCCTCCCCTCTAAGACCCAGATTGGAGTCTTCATGCAAATCCCCAAATTTGTGGCATCTTTAGTGTCCCTGGGATTGTCACATTGTCCCTAGGCCCAGATGAACACCTGGGGTTTCCTTTACTGGTCCAGACAATGGATTTATGTCTTAAGAACGTAGTCGGTATTTGAAAAGTAATACCCGTAAATTGAAACTTTTAATTTTATCTTCAAATACAATTGTTGTTAACCAATGGGCTCTACAGCTTCTCAAACTGCAGAATGGGACCACCACCTTCATTTCCTGTTCCTGCTGATTTTCATGCAGTGCTTGCGTTTAAGTCACCACTGGAAACCAGCTTTGTGTGGATGTGATGTCATCGAGAGGCATGTAGCACCACCTGCTGGTGGAACTGTGACCCATCACTAGCTGGCCGCTGCCTTTAGAGTTCTGCCGTGCTTGTCTCAGCTTCCACATCCTGTGTTGTTCCGTGAGTTTGCTGCCGGGTCCCAGGCATCTTGCCGTGCAGTTGGGGGGCTGGGCATTTCGTGTCTCAGTCACCCTGAACTGTCACTGCCGTCTGGTGGCTGTGTGTTCCCCACAGAACACAGAAGGGGCTTGCCCCCTGGCAGTGCCTGAGTGAGTGTGTGCGGAGGGAGGACTCACTGCCTGTCCAGCAGTGACAGTTAAGTCATTTCCGTTTGCCTGTCACCAGAGGGAAAGTTGGAGAACATGCAGGAAAATCCAGGGGGTGGCGACTGAAGGGGCCCCCACCAGCGTTCACGTTGTGGCTTCTGTGAAAGTGAAATTTTTTGCTAAGAAATGTGACTTAAAAATGGACTTTGGGAAAGCCGGGACGGCTCAGCGGGTTGAGCGCTAGCTTTGAGGCCCCGAGGACCGAGGATCGAATTCCGGCTCCGGCCCAGGCAGGACCCACATGCTGAACTGGGGAGTTCCCACAGTTCGGTTCTCTGGCTGTCTCTGTCTCTGTCTCTCTCTCTATCTGTCAAAAGTAAAATAAAAACAAATATGCACTGAAGATAAAATAATTACTCTCTAAAAAAAAAAAAAAAAAAAAGGACTTTGATGAGGTATTCTGTAAGTTTTCCTTGACAGTTGTGATGGAACAACTGAAAACAAATGATTCGTCTTTACTAGATTTGCTCAGTTCTGGCTGTGGCTGTTTTTCCTGTTCTGACCAATAAGTGGGTCACAGTGGGGATCATCCTGAATGCTTTTAAAGCAAAAAAAACGTTAGAGATTTTGCAGTTGTCTTTTTAATTTTTTCGGGCCACATGTGTCTGTCGACCATACATTTTTGGGAACTGGATTATAACTTGTTTATAGTTGACTCTTGAACAATGCGGATTTAAGGACACCGACCTCCAGTCAGTTGAAAATCTGCAAATAACTGCAGTTGGACGGCCCTCCACATACACAGATTCCCAGTCATGAGCTGACCCTTAAGTAACACAGGTTTGAACTGCACAGATAGTTATTTGGGAAATATCCGCATCTAAGTGGACCCACGTAGTTCAAACTCATGTTGTTCAAGGGTTAGCTATATATTTTGGTTTGTGTATAGTCTATGATGCATCCTTTTCGTGTAGTTAAGTGGTGCCATAGTGAAGAGGTGAATGCTTATGTAACTTAAAGGGAGACATTTGTTACTATATTAAAGACATTGGGGGAAGCTGGGAGGGCTCAGCGAGTTAAGTGCTCGCTTTGCAGCCTTGGGGACGGAGGATTGAATCCCGCCCCGGCCTGTGTGGAACCCATATGCTGAACTGGGGTGAGCTTCCCATGTGGGAGGCCCCCAGTCCAGTTCCCACCCTGTGCGGCCCCCGCCCACCTGTGTGGCACAAAACCATGTTGAAAACTGATGATGCGCAACTATGGAGACGGCTCTGGGCCCTCCCCCTTCTCTCTGTCTTTCTTTGTCTCTCTCTCTCCCTTCCACCTTCTTGCAAACAATAAAATAAATCTTTTAAAATAATTATTATAATGGTAATTTGAGCCAGATCTTTTTTCCAGCTGTACTGTTAGAATGTAGTTTGGTGGCTGTATCTACCAGTTCAGCTATCCCTAAGAGAAGGGGTGTACTATGCCTTTGTGTTACACTGTGGGGGACTTGAATGACTAGTAAGCAGGCAGAGTGCTTGGAGCATAGAGGAGAGTGAGTTCTGGACGGTCAGCCCCTCCTTGTTGGTTATTGTCCTGAGTCTGGCTGTCAGAGGGGCTGGCTTGTGGACTAGAAAAAGGACAGAGGAGGAAGAAAACCATGTCTCCTGAGACCCAGATGTGATGTCTTTCTCATCTTTTCCCCTTTTGGGGGAAGGTATGTCCAGTAGCTTCCTAGACTTTGTATGTTCCCACTCTCCTCTTAACCTTGATCATTTTGTTGTGTCTAGAATTCTTTTTTGGAATTAGTTTTCTTCCAATTTCCCATGGTGTTGGGAAGTCTCATGCCATTGATTCTTGATCCTGTGTGTATCGCCAGTTTCTTCCAACTGGAAACTTTGGGGCTTCTGGAATGTGATACTGGTCTCTCTTTGTTGTGCTGGGTCCTTGGTGCATGTTCTGAGTCTGGAAACATAGGGAGTTCTGGAAGGGAATTGTCGGGGCTTTAAGGTGTCTCAGCTGTGCCTCCTCACTTCTTTGTTGATGAGGGTGTGCTCTGAGCGCGGTGCCATTTTTAGACGCTTTCCCATGTAGGTGTGTTTCCTGGCTACATTCCCTCAGTTCCTGCTCCAGAAACATGTCGAGTGCTCCATAGTCACTCCTGATGGCAAAGCTACTTTTTACTGCAGAATTTGAGCCTTTCGCCTGGGCAGGATCTGCACTGGAGGAAAGTTGGACACCTTCTGCCAAAAGGAGAGAATTTCCCACATAACTTCCCCCAAAGATTTACTGTGTCCTGTATGTAAACCACAGCTGAGTGTTTAAAAATTTTAACAAACACAAGAAAATACAACATAATTTAAAAAAACAGCTGAACATGTTTAGAAGTTTTCCATTTAGTAATCAGGGTTAGCCAAAACTGTTTCGTGTAGGAGCCAGAACAGGTGTTCGGTATGCCTTGTATCCCCTGGCACAGCATGTCATTAGCCTGCTTCAACCCAGCTTGAGAGGTGGTGCAGATGGACGTTTCTCGATGCAGCTGTGTGAGGTCACACGTGGTGTGCGAGAATGTGTGGTGTCTGCAGACAGGTGTGAATTTTGGCTGGAACCTCCAGGTGGTACCAGAAGAGGTTCCATGGAAGCATGGCATGGCCCCCGCCTGCTGGGAAGTGGGGTGATGGGGCCTTGGTGGCGGCTGGGCAGGGTATGTTCTTGGCCCAGAACAGGAGCTGCACCCCTGTGTGCTCACTGTGACACAGAAGTGACCTTCCGCTGAGTCCTGTGCCCTTCCTGTTGGTGCCCCTAACAAACATTGGTTTTGCCAAAATAAAGTGAAGGCTGGTCCTCAGAGCTCTTTCTTTCCATCTTCATGGCAGTGTTGAGCACACGTGGTGGCTTGCTGCCCTCCGTGCTGCAGCCAGCAGTACATGGGACAGGTACACTCTGCTTTGGCCACGGATCTTTGAGGGAGATACTCTGGTGTCCTGGCGCAGTTAGGGCAGCTTCCCATTGGAGGAATTTGAAGCCTGCAGTACATGGAGGATTAAAACTCAAGTGCAACTCAACTAGAGTTTGGATTGACTTAGATGGAGGCCGCCTGCTTCAGGGCCTGGATGCTGTCTCCCTGGGTTTCTGTCATTCTCCTTTGGTACTCCGTCAACAGTTAAGAGATGCACAGAAAGTGATCTTGTGTCCAGAGAAAGCAATCAGTGCATGAGAACCTGAGATGACCAGGCATTGGAGCTGTTAGACGGGGCTTTAAAGTAACTGCTTGTGGGGAAGCCGGATGGCTCAGTGGGTTGAGCATTCACTTTGCAGCCCCGGGGACCGGGGATCAAATCCCGGCCCCGGCCCGTGCAGACCCATATGCTGAACTGGTGGGGAGCTCCCCCAGTTCAGTTCTCTCTCTGTCTCTGTATCTCTCTCTCTCTCTCTGTCAAAAATAAATAAGTAAATAAATATATATATATGTATATATATTTTAATATTATATTTTATTGTTAAATTTAATGGGGTGACATTGGTTGGTAACAATCAGACAGTTTCCCAATGTACAACTCCACATCACATCACCCATGCATCGCATTATGTGCTCACCTCCCAGAATCAGGTCCCCCTCCAACCCCATATATCTGGTGCCCACTCCCCCCTCCCCATAAATATATATTTTTTAAAAAGTAACTGCTTGCAATGGAATTAAATTAGAAATCAGCACTATCTGGGAAGTCCCCAAGTATTTGGAAATTAAACAAGTCAAAGGTGACATCATAAGGGAAACTTGAAAAGATTTTAATTTGAATGAAAATGAAAGCAAAACATTTGTGGGGCATCATGAAAGCAAGTGTTCATTGGGAAATTCATAGACTTAAATGCTTCCTACAGGAAACCAAAAAGGTCTCACCAATCTTAGATTTTACCTTCAGAAGCAGAGCACAGTGAATTGAAAGCAAGCACAAGGAAGAAAATGGTGAGCAGGAATTCATGAAATTGAAAATAGAAACAGTAGAGAAAACTGATGAAACTGGAGGTTAGTCTTTTGAAAAGATCAAATTGATAAACCTCTAGCCAGCCTGAGAAAAATAACATTTAAACACGTAAATAAAAATTAATAACAAAATTAAAAATGAAATATTAATCCAATTATTTTTAAAAATCAAAATGCATTAAATCATGACCATGCTATTGTGCCAAGTTTTTTAGCTACTAAAGAAGCTTTTTCTTACTATATGGGTCACTGGATAAGTCAAGAAATAATTGTAAAATACAGTAATTTTCTCTAACTTCAAGTCATCCTATCTTTTGTTTGATAACTTAAAAGGCATGTTTTAGAAAAATTTATATTTGCCCTTTACTGACTTCAGTAATCTTTTCTCCCAACTTTTCATTTTGAATAACTTGAAGCTACTGAAAGAATAGGTCAATGAACATTATGTACCTTTTACTAAGATTCAGTAATTTGTAACTTCTGGGGACTGTGGTTTCTCTCTCTTTCTCTCTGCTTTCTGATGAAGTATTTCACTGTGGCAGATGTCATGATACTTTCTGCACAACTCCTACCTCCTTCTCTAGACAAGGCTATTCTGTCACATATCCACAATAGTATTATTATGCCTCAAACTTGGTTCAATAACGCCTAACCCAAGTTCACATTGAAATTGCCTCCATTTCTCCCAAATGTCTTCCTGCCCTTCTTCAGAATCAGGATTTAATCAAGTTCATGTGTGGTATACGGTACATTTGGCTATCATGTCTGTAGGCTCCCTAACCTCTGAGGTCTTTCTACCTTTTTTCCTCTGTCCATGACATTGACATTTTGGACAAGTTCAGGTCAGTTTCTTTTAATATCTCACATTCTGGATTTTTATAAATGTTTCCCGAAGAGTGGATTGTTCTCTTGTTGGGGATACTAAGTTTCATGTGTTGATTAACATGTTAAGCGCCATGTCAGTCACCGGTGACTGACACTGAACTTTCCGTTCGGACCACGTCAGTCACTGGTGACTGACAGTATACTTTTCATGCAGGCTGCGGTATTGTATGTTAACTTACAATATAAAATGAAAAAAATTACATTCTATTAATAAATTTTAAATAAATAAGATGTCCCGCTTGTCTTTCCATTTAAAAATGGTGGTTATTCCTTTTTTGTT
The DNA here is from genome assembly GCA_004027555.1 of Craseonycteris thonglongyai. Lineage (NCBI taxonomy): Eukaryota > Metazoa > Chordata > Mammalia > Chiroptera > Craseonycteridae > Craseonycteris > Craseonycteris thonglongyai. Next base: position 37,574 of record PVKE010008249.1, on the reverse strand, counting down.
TTCCTTCGCTATAATTTCTCCCTGTTTAGAGGACATTTTCACATTCATGGGTAAAGAAAAATCTTTTTCTGTACTGGAACAAGAATCGCAGACAAATGACTGAATATAAAGCATTTCTAAAATAATACATTGTACAAATTGCGGTAAATGATAAACATTCACACAGTAAATATATTCTATATATAAACATTCAGCCTTATCGCAACCTAAACAGATCTCTGGTCGTCAGCATTTCGATGAAATCTGATATAACAGTCCAAGTGGTGAGCAAGACAAAACAGCCTGGGTGCTTAACATGTTAAGATGGTGTCCATCAGATCTTAATTATAACAACATTTCCTTTTTAAAATTAAGAAGCTATCTGTGATCCTTGTAGACGAAGCTTGTCCAACCTGCGACCCAGGACAGCTTTGAATGAGGCCCAACACAAGTTTGTAAATTTTCATAAAACATTTATGAGATGTTTTTGTCTGATTTTTATTTTTTAAGCTCATCAGCTATCATTAGTGTATTTTATATGCGACCCAAAACAATTCTTCCTCCATTGTGGCCCAGGGAAGCATAAAGGTTAGACACCCCTGGTTTAGACCTTGTGACTACCTTGTCACTTAACGTAATTTCACCTGTTGATGATGTGGGCATCCCTTGTCTGTCTTTGCCTGTGTCTGTAACTGCTCCAGAGGTCCTCAGGTGGGCAGCTTCCGGTCCCTCCCTCATTTGTTTGCATTCCTCTGCAAAGAGCTTTGCCTTTCTTCTTCTTCCATTCTGTTTCACTTATTGCTTATTTGAGTGTTTATTTGTGTTCATTTTTTTCAATTATTGCAATTATTATTCCTTTTTACCCTCAGATTGCCCTAAGTTTGGCTAGGGGACCTCCTTCACATGGTTTCCCGTTCTGCTTTCTCAGAAAGTCTTCATATGAGAGAATCGTTGGCAGTAAGTTTACTTTGTCTCTTACAGGCTCCTGTCTTCCATTCAGCACTCTTGGGGCTGAATGCGTTCTGGATGGAAGTCAGCAGCCTTTCTGGGGTTTAGAAAGGTCAAGTGGTGCATATGCCACACATGCACAAGCCCCCTGGCGGGATCCCAGTCAAACACCTTGCGGCCTGTGATAACAATGACTGCCTCTATGAATGGGGTGAAAACTAAGTGATGCCTCACGTGGGGTATGATCTGGTGTGGGGTCTGTGAGGTGCAGATAAGTAAGGGTGTCCCTGTGTGCGTTCTGTCTTGGTCTCATGTTGATACAGGAGTCAGCCCAACAAGCATACCTTTGCTTGATTTTAACTTTGAATGTAGGTAATAAAGAAATTAATTCCCTAGGTGTGTCTCAAGAGGATTTCAGATTTTGAAAAATACTGAAATAACATTACTCATACAAATACTAGTCTTTGGTACTTAGAACCTCATGGTGTGCTAGAATATATATGTACAAAAATGTTAGTCACAGCAACATTTAATATTGCTACATTAACTTCACAGAGTCAAAACATAGGCTCCGCTGATTTTAACAGCCCTAACAAGGTACCTGACCTTGGCGCACTGACTGTCTTTGGAAGCCGCTCGCAGGCTTCCCCCTGGTGCAGACATGGAAGCAGCACTGGGCTGAGGGAACCGTGGTGCCTGCAGGTGGCTCTGAGGCCAGCGCTGCTCCTTCCCTTCATCAGGTGGCCTCTGCTCTGGACTGGGTGGCCCACCCAGAGGGACCTGCACCGCCTCCCTTTGCAATTGTGACATCTGGGGATCGAATCCCAGCCCCAGTTCGTGCAAACCCACATGCTGAACTGCAGCACAGCTGGTAACCACCAGGATGACAGTGAAGGTTCTCGTTTCCCATGTGGGAGGCCCCCCATAGGGTTCCTGCCCCATGTGGACCCACAGCCACCTGTGTCGAATGAAACCATGTAGGACTCCGGAGGCTGCTCTGGGCCCTACCCCCTCCTCGCTGTCTCCCTCACTTCTCAAACAGAATAAATCTTCTAAAAAATTGGATTAACAATTCAGCATGTACACATGCCGCCCCATATCTCTCCTGGGTGGCAGCCCCCCCCGTGCTAGGCTTCAGAGTCACCATGGAGAGTCCTTCCTCGCTTGACTGCCCAGGTGCTGCCCCCACCCCAGATGGTGGTCTCATGTCGGCAGTCCCCTGGCGCTCACCTGCACTGTGCCTCTGCCTCTAGGTTTTGACGAGAGAGAGAGAGAGAGAGAGAGAGAGAGAGAGAGAGAGAGAGAGAGAGAGAGAGAGAGAGAGAGAGAGAGAGAGAGAGAGAGAACTGAACTGTGGGAACTCCCCAGTTCAGCATGTGGGTCTGCCTGGGCCGGAGCTGGGATTCGATCCCTGGTCCTCGGGGCTTCAAAGCGAGTGCTTAACCCGCTGAGCCATTCTGGCTTTCTCCCCGTTTTCTTCTTCCAGGCAATAGGGAGCTTCAACTTTGTTATATGTCTTAAGCCACAAGACAATCTAGACATTTGACTTAGAGCCAACTATGGTACAATTTTTTTATAATTTTGTTTTTCCTACCTGTCTCTTCATTTGGAAAAATTCCTGAATGGGTTTGTATTTGGACACTGGTTGTGACAGTCACTTAAAATGAGTAGCTCTCAGGTGAGGGCCCATACTGTCCCTAGGGACATGCAGGGGTATCTAGACATTTTTGTCTACAGGGGGAAGAGAGTGCTGCTGGCATCTTTTTTTTTTTATTTTTTTTTATTTTATATTTTATTGTTAAATTTAATGGGGTGACATTGGTTGGTAACAATCAGACAGTTTCCCAATGGACAACTCCACATTACATCACCCATGCATCGCATTATGTGCCCAGCTCCCAGAATCAGGTCCCCCTCCAACACCATATATCTGGTGCCCACTCCCCCCTCCCCACATAACTCTCCCTCCCCCCTCCCCCCTCCCCCCTCCTCCCTGCTGCTGGCATCTTGAAGGTGGAAGCCAGGGATGCTGCAGAGTATCCTTTTGTGGACAAACTTTTCCTCCCACGCCCACTCCTGCTGCCAGAGAGAAGGCTGTGTGTGCTTACCACCCAAACAGCTCAGTTCCGGAACAAAGCCCTTTTGTTAAGTGAATGCCTTGAACTCAGTGGAACTGGGGGACATTTCAGCGTCTGGATAGCACGCCTGTCCTCCAGGCCTGGGGTGCACAGGAGTTTGCAGACATAGAGTAGTGAGCCAATCAGCAGTCAGGTGGTGACTCAGGAAACATCCAGAGTGGTCTTTTCACAGTTAATTTGGAGAGATTGCACTTACCGGTACATATTTAAGTGTTTTGAAGCTTAGTTTCTGGGAAGAAATGTAGAATTAAATATACATTTGTTGTGGCTTCAGTATGGCAAGAGGAGCGTTGAGTCTGCGCTTCCGGGACACCAGGCCCAGACTGTTGTGGGGGCAGGAGTGGGGTGAGGGGTGGGTTGGGAATGTCCCACGTAGACTTGCCCACCCACACTTAGGGACCAGTGGGCCAGGCTTTGCAGTCAGATGAGGTCCTCTTCATGTCAGTTGCGAACGCAGAGAAACTTCTGGAGTTGCAGTGAATTTCTTTTATTATTGTTACTGTGATTTTTCTGGTAACAGAATCCTAAAATCCCCTTCCCTCCCATACTTTTTAATTTAACTCAGTATTTTCCTTGAGGCATTTTAAAAAAGAAATTGAGATGAGCTCTCTTTTTTCCCCCCATGTTGAACTAAATACTAAGCTAATTAAAGCACTAAATAAAATGATTTGGGCAAGAAATGGCGGTAGGGAAGGTGTGGATTTATGTGCCCCTTAAAAGTGTGTGGGACATGGTCCCTCAGCCCCGATGCAATACACATGTCTTCTCTGTGTTGCAGTCTTACATATGTATGTTGGAGACCACACCAGACATACTTTTCAAGTGAGGTAATTTTGATGTAATTAATCCTAACCAGGTATTAAAGTACAGTATTTAAATTGCTTCTGGGTTTCTGTTTTTAATAACCTGGTTTTGCTCATGTCCTTTAAGCCCAGAGCTGATTTGCAGAACAAATTGACTCTGAGAGGGGCGTTTTCTTAAAACACTCCACCGAATATTCCGCAGGAAAGGTTATGGTCCCAGAGATTGTGGCTCCCGTCTAGATTAGGGCAGTATTTCTTCATCTTCTTTCATAAGAAAGCAAGTCAAGTCGTAGTTGAACAGTTCACAGATGATACAGATAATGGTAAGGCCACACATTTAGAACAAAGCTAATAGAGCAAATGTGTCGGTGTCGGGGGAGAGAGTTTACAGTTCTTTGTATTATTCATGGAAGTCGGTAAGTTGAAATAATTTTAAATTAAAAAGCAAAACTAAATTGAATATATTAGGTGCTTGAACAATTGGGAATTGTGTTCAAAAGGTGAACTTGATACTATAGACAGAAATGAATTCAAAGTTAATCATAGACCTAAATAGAAAACCTAACACCAGAAAACCTCTAAAAGAAAACATGGAAAATCACTGGGGCTTTGTGTGAGGCAGTGAGCTCTTAATCTTCTTAATCGTGATATCAAAGACACAGTGCACACAAGAGAACGTTTATAGACGGGGCTTCTCCTTCAAAGACACTGGGAAGATCATGAAAAGCCACAGACTGGCAGGAGAGAGCAGCAGGTCGCTTGATAGCTCGTCTTTGAGGTGACGCCCAGCACAGTGGAGAGCGCTCGCCCTGCAGGTGCTGGCCTCACGTGCTGTGCGGGTAGGACAGGGAGGTGGTGGCACGCAGGTGTCCACATGGAGACGGCACGCAGGACCGCGTGGGTGAGCATAGAGCAAGGCCAGGCGAGAGGAGCGTACTCCCCAACGAGCCTGCACGCGTGGGCTTCTGGGAAGTGCACACGGTGTCGGTGCTGGAAGCCAGATTGGAGGCCGCCGTGCAGGGGATGGGACTCTCGGGGGCATGCTTACTATCGTAGTTGTCACGGGGTTCAGAGGCGTGTACATTTGTCAGTATGTATAAGTTATGCATGTTTATTGCGTCACCTTACTCTGCCTGGGGACGTGTGTATGACACTGGCTGCCACTTTCCACATCTTTTGTTTCTCCTCAGCTGAGTAGGAAGTGTGGCAGGTAAAGGGAGGAGGTGATTTTCTCACTGTCACTTGGGTCATTGGAGGTGAACGCCCTATTTCCACATTGGTGACAAGTTCTAGAGGGAGTGTTTATTCTGGGACAGTCTGGTTTTAAGGGCCTGGCGTAGCTTGTTGAATCCTCATAGCTTGTGAGGTGGCACGTTTGTCTTGACTTTCAGACCCAAAACGGGAAGGCAGAGAGAGGTTAGGGACTCAGGGGAGGCCACCTGGTGATGAGAGAGCCAGGACTGGATCCTGAACGTGCAGTTGCAGCCACGTGTGATGCTACCTCCTCCCCCCAGCCAGTAGGCTCTCAGGGAGGCTCTTCATGCAGAGGTGGGTAGACACAATTTCTGCAGAACCCAAGAGTGTTTTCGTGCTGGTTTGCAGGAAGTAAGTGTAAGAACAAGGATTATCCCCAAGCGCTGGAGTGCGTGGACACAGCAGGGGGCAGTCTTCCACCAGACTTGAGGGGCATTGCCCCTCGGCCACGTGGAGGGTTCATTTCTGGCCCCCAGCACGGTTTCCTCAGACCTCCCTTCTGGGTGCACTGCTGGCTTAGACTGGGTCGGTTCTGTGTGAAGTTGGGTCCTCAGTATTGAGAGCAAAACTTCCTGTGTAGCCAACTGGCTAATGTGGCAGGGCAACATGTGTCATCGCAGAAAAATGTCATGGCATAGCCTGCTGGTGGTATGTCTGTGCTCCCATACTCAAAACCAAGAGGTCAAGTTCAATACATGTTCGTCATCTAGTCAAGAATACCAAGAAGTCCTGGGCTAGAAAAAAAACATTTATTGTGAATGTTCGAACAGATAAAAACAATGTATGTAATCACCCAGGTCCAACATTTACAGAACTTTGCCGTTTTTCTTTAACCCCTCCTTCCTGTCTTGGAGTGTCTTTTTTTTTTTTTTTTAATTTTTTTCTTAATATATATATTTATTTATTTATTTTTGACAGAGAGAGAGAGAGAGAGAGAGAGAGAGAGATACAGAGACAGAGACAGAGAGAGAACTGAACTGGGGGAGCTCCCAGTTCAGCACATGGTTCCGCACGGACCGAGGCCAGGATTCGATCCTCGGTCCCCAGCGCTGCAAAGTGAGCGCTTAACCCACTCAGCCATCCCGGCTTCCCCTTGGAGTGTCTTAAAGCAAATCCCCAAATCGTATTTCGCTCTTCAGTAAGCAGTACTTCTGCTGGTGAAGGACATAGTCCCATTATGACACCAAGCAGAACAGCAGCTCCCTTCATGTCACCAGAGACCCAGATCATACTCAGGTTTTCCTGATTTTCTCTCTAAAAAGGATACATTGGGATTTTGAATCAAGATTGAAGGTCTTGTAACATTTTTAAAAACTTTTTTAATAGAAAATTGAAACACATAAGTGACAGGGACGGCTGTGGTCAGCAGTGTGGGATGGAGTGTTCACTGTGGGTCAGGTACTCCCTGTAGCAGTGACCTGTCATGAATCGCAGCGTCTTTGTCCCACTGTCCTGTGTTGCTCACAGTGTTAGAACAGTGTGTGACAAACAGCATTCTGACGCCCTTTGATTTGCACTCTTAGTTTTAGAGATTAGCTTCCATGTGAGAATGAAAGAAAAGCTGATGAGATTGGTTTCAGTTCCTCATGCAAAACAAGCTCCTCAGAATGCTGCTTTGTCTTGGAGCTGAGGCGCTCCTCTTGATCCTTGTGTGGCTGGTCCAGGGAGCAGAGACGCCTGCCCCTGGTGACATTGGAGGCTCCTTGGGCTGCTTGTGACCTGGGAGGTTTTAGAAGGGTCACTGCCTGCCGAGCTAACAGTGGAGTGCAGATCTCAAGGGTGTGTGTGTGCTCACGTGTGTGCGCACATGTGTGTGCCCACCTGTGTGTGTGTGTGTGCATGCAGCTGCTCTGTTGAAAGGTGTGCTTCATCCTCTAATCATGGGCCGGCTGACAGAGCACTTTCCAGTTGTCCCACTTAATTTTTATTCCAGCCTGTCATGTAGAGAGCACGATTCTGGTTTTGCAGTAAGCATACTGTGGTGAAAGTCACATTCCTTATATGGGGCAGAACCAGAACTTGAGTGACTTTCTGCTACATTAATAAACACACCCCTGAGTGTCGTTGTATAACAATGACTGGCATCCTCACTGGGGTGCTGGGGTATGCGTCCTTCCTAGAATTTACAGGGGTCTTGATTAACTAGAGTTGGTGCTACATTTATCATGAAGCCATAGGGGAGCCACCCCAAGAAGCACCTTATATTGCAAATGAGAAATCATTTGAATAAAAAAATTATGCCAACACTTTGATGCTGCATGTTATCTAGAGTAGGGGCAGTTCGCTTCTCATACTGGCTTTTAAGTTACTTCAACCTCTCTAAAAAGTGTTTCCACAACAGAAGTTGTGAATTAAAGCTGGTGGCAGATGTGGGTCATACAGGACAGACGGGGGACCTCAGCAGGTCCTGTCTTAGTGGATTAGGCTGGTCCCTGGGCTGAGTCAGCACAGCGGGAGCTTAGCATTGACTTTGGCATAGGAGGGGAGAGGGACCCAGGCCACAGGGAACTGTGGGTGGGGTTTCAAGAAAGCTCTGGGGAACTAAGGATAGTGAAGAGGAAAACAAAAGCAATTAAATGTAAGTAAGACTTTTTAAATGTAGATTCATTTTATTATTTAAAGTAATGTAAGCTGCATGGCCACTATCAGAAAACAAGAAAAACCTGACCAGTAATTATAACTAAAATGCTGTTAATCTTTTTGAATGTCTTCTTTTAAATGAAGTATATTTTTATTTTTCTAAAATAGCTAAAATTATTACATTTGCTTTTCATTTAATGTGTGATAAGCATTTCTCTAGATTTTTATACCGTTTTTATTATTGTTCTTGGTGATAAGTAATAATAGTTCATCCAGTAGAAAGTTAACATTAGCTTTTTTTTTTTAGGATTCAGTGTTTTTGACATAAAGAGAGAGACAGAGAGAAGGGGGAGGACCCAGAGCAGTCTCCATGGTTGTACTTCATTAGTTTTCTACGTGGTTTTGTTCCACACAGGTGGGCAGGGTCCTGTGCAGGAAACCGGGTTAGGGCCTCCTGCATTGGGGGGCACACCCCCCAGTTCGACCCCTGGATCGAGGGGGCACGGCCCCCACCCACCTGTGGAACAAAACCATGTGGAAAACGGATGATGTACAGCTATAGAGATTGCTCTGGACCCTCCCCCTTCTCTCTGTCTCTCTATCAAAACAATGAAATAAATCTCAAAAAAAAAAAAAGCCATCTGGGTTGATTCTCTTTGCTTGCGACTAAAGATCCAAGTCCCCAAGTATGGCATTATTGTGTCTTAAGTTTTGTGAGGGAACCTAGTTACCGGGTAAGTGGAATTTCCAATGTGAAGGTACTTAGGTTCTTTCAGTGAATTCATTTCTCTAGCTTAAAGCATTACAGCTGGGTGGTTATCATATATACAGGTGTATTCTGGTATAATATGTAAAAAAGGACATCTAATTAAAAGAAATATTTAAATTTCTGAGGGGTTAACCCACTTACCATTAGAATTTGTTACCTGAAGACCCCTTAGAGTCTCAGAAAGTACTTCCTCTTTATCTAGATTATCCTAAGGAGTTTGTTGTTTTTAGTACTTAATTTAAAAATTAGCTTAAAAAAAATTTTTTTGGGGGGGCGGGGCGGGAACCAGGATGTCTCAGTGGGTTGAGCGCTCACTTTGCAGCCCCAGGGACCAAGGATCGAATCCCAGCCCTGGCCTGTGCGGACCCATATGCTGAACTGGGGAGTGCCCCCAGTTCAGTTCTCACCGGGGTGAGACCTCAGCCAAGTTCCTGCCCTGTGCAGCCCCACACCCACCTGTGGAATAAAACTATGTGGATAAACCAATGATGTGCAACTATGGAGACTGCTCTTGGGCCCTCCCTCTTCTCTCTGTCTCTGTATCTCTCTCTCTGTCAAAAAACAATAAAAAAAAATTAAAAAATATGTATTTTTTGGAAGATTTATTTTTTGTTTTGAGAGGTGAGAGAGAGAAGGGGGAGGGCCCAGAGCAGTCTCCATAGTTGGACATCATTGGTTTATCCACATAGTTTCATTCCACACAGGTGGATGTGGGGCTCTGTGAGTGGGAACAGAACCGGGGGCCTCCCACATGGAAGGTGGGAACCTTTGCCGCCAAGCCGAGCCATCCATGCGGTTACCAGTTGTGTTACCAGTATATGGTGTTGCATGGGCCGGGGTCAGGAATTGAACCCTGGACCTCGTGATTGTGAGGCAAATGCTTAACCACTGAGCTATCCCGGGACCCCCCCATAATGAGCTTTTTAGTGTTTGACTTAGGATCCGAAGTTATGTTTGTTGAATTCAGTATGCCTCATGACAGCATTAGCTGTTTTTTCATATTGATTTTTGAAGGATTGAATGAAGTAGCTATTTACAGACTAGGAACGACTCTGTAGCATGGGGTGCAGGAATAAAAATGACCCCCAACTCTGCAGTACGGTCTACACAGTGTAGTTCAATCTAAAGTAACATGCATGTTAATGAGGCCTGGACTGGCAGTCTGTGAACCTCTGAAAACATCGTGACTTTCTGTTTTGGACAATTATTTCATATTCTCTGGGCACTGTTTTAGTATTTCATACATTAACACTCATGAGTTGTGGTCCTTAGAGTTTATACATGAAAACTAGAGAGGCGTTGACCCAGTGTGATGACCACATGGAACAGACGTCTGCACCCGGCCTCCCACACCTGACCTTGCCACACCCTGTGTCCAGGGAGGCCCCTCATGTGCTGTCATACCCACTCAAAGTCATGCCTTGTGAGACGGCTGTTTTGACCAGAAACATGCCCAGGACTGTCCCCACCGGGCTGGGCAGCAGGCCTCGCCCTGTGCTGTGTCCTGGCCCTGGCAGGCCTTTCCTGGTGGCCTTTCAGCGCTGGTGACTTGAGTGGCCTCGCTGGAGTCTGACTGCTTCCCACCTGGCCGGCCGGGCCGCTGTGGCATTTCTGTCTGTGACTGGATGTGGGCTGACGGGTGCTGGTGAGAAAGCCATTACCAGGCCTCACACTTTCAGGGATGCTTGTCATGGGGAGTGACATTTTTGTTTTTATCAGTAAGCATGTCTCAGGTTTCTGTAACAGAGACCACTGAGCGATGACTTCGAATGCTTCTGTGTAGAGGAGGGACGTTTATGTGGACCAGGAACTCTTGACAGCTTTGCTGCTGGGGTCATGGGAACAACTTCCCCCAGATGCGCGTCATCTCAGCTAAGTGTCCGGTGCAGATTTTACCAACCCTATGACTTCTATGCAAAACCTGTGATGGAAAATTTCCCCTGTGTGTTTGCATAGGGAATGGAAGCCTTGCATCTGCTGGGTTCACATGTGGGAGTGGACTGTCCTCCTAAGTGATGGGAAGGTGTTGGTATAATAATAGTATCTTCAGCTTTGTGCTACATTGGTCATATTTATCATTGACCAACAGCCATGTTCTGGGTCAGAAATGAGATTTCTTTGGGAAAACAAGTCTCTTGTTTAACAGGATGGTTTTGTTCTGACTGATTTCAGGAATACCATCTAACAAGACTGGTGTGGGGCAGGGTCAAGAGTGGGAGCAGGTTGCTTATACAACTTTTATTTTAATTTTTTAATTCAAGTTTTTGTTTATATTTAGGTACTTGCTTTTGTATTATAAAGGAATGTTATTGTTTATTTTTAACATTATGGCATAAGAAATTTTATGTAACATAATTATAAAACAAGAACTGATATAAGGTCAGTGAAAGGGAGGTGAGTAGTAGAGAAGGGACAGGTAGCCCAGCAGGAGAGGAGTGAGCTGAGAGCCCGGCTGGCACGCAGCCCCGGGCAGGTGGGAAGCTGAGAGCTGACCAGAGCTGACCAGGGCAGAGGTGTGAGAAGCTGTGGCCAGAGCCAAGGTGATTGTCATATTCCAGGGTGTTATTTTGCATACAGATATTGTTATTGATCTCTAGAGTTAAATTTTTAACACATACATATAAATAAAAGAATGAAAAACATTTACATGGGTACGGAATCGGTACTATCCATATATAATGCTCATCCTTATTTTTCCCTCACAGATTTGGGCCAAAAGTGTGTGCATTCTACATGACAAAGTAGGGTAATGATATTTTACTAACCCAGCCTTTGCCAGGCATTTTCTAAGTCCTGGTGAATGCTGAGGTCCTGGGACTGACAGCTGCAATTCTTTCTCCCCGCACGTCATTCAGTGCTCAGCCGCCGTTGACTAATTCCCTTGTGCTTGTGTTTGTTTCAGATCTCAGCTTCTTCGAGGTGGCGTTGGAGAACACTGAGACCAGAAGATGAGTGAACTTGACCAGTTACGGCAGGAGGCCGAGCAGCTTAAAAACCAAATTCGAGTATGTAGCTCAGATGCGTTCAGCTCTGTTAATCATTTGGGTTTTGGGACACATGTTACCCGTTTTAGGGAAGGTGGATTACAGAATGACTACAGTGTTTTGGATGAAAATTGAATCTCAGTTGGCCTCGGAGGTGCTAGACAGAGCCAGGTCTTTGGTCTAGTACAGCGTGCAGGATCTTGTTCTCTAGTATATCATTATTTGAATATGTATAAAATCTTCCCATAGAATATGTATAAAATCTCCCCGTAGAATTTGTAAACGTCTTCCTGTATATTTTTTTCTTAACTTTGGAAAGTAGATTTGTGACAGTCTTTTGGTCACTGCATGGAACATGGTGTCTGCCTCCCCCCTCTGTGACTGTTGAGGGCAGGAGATTTGTTTAAAAATAAGAGTATTAACAGCAACAACAAAAGTTATTTCAGGTGTGCCTGATTTGTTGTTAATTTTGAAAATAGGTGTTCCCTGGAGATGGTTATTGACATCTGCAGCCTTTGATAGGCTGTTAGGTGGAGCAGATGCATCTAATGGAGATAATCAACTAGACACAAATCAGCTGTCCTGTACAAAGAATAACATTCAGAGTTCTACAGCATTAAATTTTATCACTGATGTATAATGTTACATTGCAGAACCCAGGAACTTTGAGAAAGGGAGAAGTAGTTCCTGGTGGACAAGCGGTTCGTAGGGCATAGGCAAAAGACTGTTTGGGAGAAAACAGGCTGGAAGTCAGCAGTACATCTCCTAGTTTCATGGTGAAGTGCAGGTTGTCCTTGGGGATAGGGCTGTCATGTGGGCCACGTGTGGATTTAAAAAATATAAAAGGAAGCAGGTAGAATTAATTTTTAATAAACTAGATATGTAAAATAACATATCTAAAATATTACCATTAGGGAAGCCGGGATGGCTCAGTGGGTTAGGTGCTCACTTTGCAGCCCCGGGGACCCGAGGATCGAATCCTGGCCCCGGCCTGTGTGGACCCATATGCTGAACTGGGGAGTGCTTCCATTTCGGTTTTCACCTGGGTGAGACCCCGACCCAGTTCCTGCCCTGTGCAGCCCCGCACCCACCTGTGGAATGAAACTATGTGGAAAAACCAATGGAGACTGTTCTGGGCCCTCCTCCTTCTCTCTGTCTCTGTCTCTCTCTTTCTCTCTCTCTGTGTCAAAAACAATGAAAAGAGATCTTAAAAATAAAGTAAATAAGTAAAATATTACCATTAAAAAATACAATACTACCATTTCAGCATACACTTAACATTTTCATATTGTTTTTATTTATTTTTTAGTAAGTTCCTGAGAAGTTGCTTGTTTCTTACATTAAATGGCATGTCGCAGTTTATATGCACTTTCATGTGGCTCACGTCTCCCATGGGACCGTGTCTGAGGAAAGGGGCTGAGTGCCCGGCCTGTGTCCCCCACCCTCGTGGGCTTGTCCCTGAGGCAGGCCGGTGTCTGCACAGTGTGGGCGGCAGGGCTGAGTGAGTCCCTTACACAACAGGAAGGGGAGACTTCCTTTAAAAAAGGACAGGGGGAAGCCGGGATGGCTCAGTGGGTTAAGTGCTCACTTTGCAGCGCCGGGGACCGGGGATCGAATCCCGGCCCCGGCCCGTGCAGAACCATATGCTGAACTGGGGAGCTCCCCCAGTTCAGTTCTCTCTCTGTCTCTGTATCTCTCTCTGTCTCTCTCTCTGTCAAAAATAAATAAATAAAAAAATATATATTAAAAAAAAATTGTCAAAAAAAAAAAAAAAAGATTTAAAAAAAAAAAGGACAGAAGCCCCCTTCCTTCTCTCCTGATTGCCCAAGGAATTCCTACTTCTTAAAGAAATGGCACACGAGTCTGAGAGGGGCTGCTTGCTTTCTTAGAATTGCTTTTAAGTTAGAACCGCCCCCTTCCCCCCAAAGAAAAAAAGAAAACCCCAGAGGACTGTCTCGTCTTCTTGTAGATTGACTTGTGAGGAAACGTGGCCTCTCAAAGGGATGCTGACTTAAAGCAGGGCCTGCCTTAAACTACACAGGCCACCGGCTGGGTTCAGGTTGATGCTGCGAGATGTATAGGTGCGGGTTTTTGCAAAATGTCTGCTGGTCCGTGTGAGTGAGCAGGACTCATTAGGTGATGGGGTCCCAGGTGTGGCCCAGCAGGGGCTGAGCAGAGCAGGAGGCCCTGCCACACCTCTAGTTTGATGAATGCCCAGCAGGAGGAGGAGGAACTGAGCAGGTAGTGGTTAAAGGGGATAAAAATGGTGATCTGTTACCTTCAGTGACATTTCTCATTACGAGTGGCCTTTGTGCTTAAATGGTAACCATAATGCAGGATTTCACCAGCCCACTAAATCAGAAGTGAAGCTGAGGGGAAGCTGGGATGGCTCAGTGGGTTAAGTGCTCACTTTGTAGCCCTGGGGACCGAGGATCGAGTCCTGGCCCCGGCCCGTGAGGACCCATATGCTGAACTGGGGAGTGCCCCCAGTTCACTTCTCACCGGGGTGAGACCCCGACCCAGTTCCTGCCCTGCGCAGCCCCACTCCCACCTGTCGAATGGAGCTATGTGGCAGGGCCGATGATGTGCAGCTGTGGAGACTGTTCTGGGTCCACCCCCTTTTCTCTGTCTCTGTCTCTCTCTCTCTCTGTCAAAAACAATAAAAATAAATCTTAAAAAAAAAAAAAAAGGGAAGCTGAAAGGTGTTCGTTTCCATCTTTATGAGGTGGCTGCAGAGACTGGTCCCTTCGGGACGTGTCCCTGTGCTGCTGGCAGGTGCGGGCACTGGCTCTGAGGAGCCCCACGCACATGGCGTTGGTGCTCAGCATTTGTCTAGCAGTGCGTCAGCAGTCTGTGGGCGCACTGGGAACCCCATTTTCTCTTTGGACACTGGCCATGGTGAAGTTCCTAAGTCCCGTGGCTTACTTTTCCCATTGAAGAAATCCTTGTGCTTCTTAAAATTAAAAGCCATAGATAATATGTCATACTTAACGAGTAGAGGTTGTTGACGAAAGATCTGCTACTCTGAGTCTCCCCCTCCACTCACTACCCCAGACCCCAGATTTAGGTGCTGACCTAGACGTAGTGGGTTGCAGAATATTTCGTGTTAATTGTAGCTAGTGTTCAGTGAGCAGCATTCATCAAGCAGAATGACCTGTAGCAGCCTGATTGAAGTTGAAATTGGAGTCTAGATCGTTGGTACATTCGCGATAACAGTCTCTGAATAGGTGTCCATGTTCTTGGTTGGTAAGTATTCCTACTGGCCTCACGGGACAAAACAGTGAGCAGTGAGGCAGGCAGTTGGCCCCTCAAAGACATTTGCTTGGACTCACCCCACACACTTAATGTATTCAGTGGCCATCGTGTGGCCGTTGCCACTGTCACGCAGGTGGTCAGGTGACTGACTGCGTGATGGAAACATTTGTATTAGCAATTACAATGTTCTGGAAATTATTTCTACACTCGGATTTTGACCCTTTTAAAGCTGTTGTTTCACATGCCCATATCATGTCTGGCTCTAAAATACAGGCACTAGTCTGACATCTCAAGATTTTATTTTCTAGTGACTTTGATTACTTAGGGACAGTGACACATTTTAATTAGGCCAGTATATCCCCTTATAGATAGTACCTGCTTCCCAAGGTCATTTCATAGATGAGAAAACAGGTAGATATTACAGAGCAGCTAGAAGGTCCTAATAGACCCTTCCCTCCTCTCTGTGGGGTTTTTAGCCGGAGCAGTTGGCTTGAAAACACAGCCTCCAGTTGGCACAGTCCAGAAGCAGCGTTCTTGGGGCTGGACGTCCTGTGTGGACGCCTGGCTCGTGGGCTGTTGGAAGGCAGCACGAGCTTTCATGTGGGTCATGACGGACAGACTCGGCAGACAGGATAGGAGGCAGCCAGCGCCTGCTGGCTCTGGGTCCTTCCAGGGCAGGCAGTTTCTGGGGTCACGGGTATTGTGCTGATGGTGAGATGGCCCGCAGACCTGGGACACACTCGGGGGTGGTGGTTGTGGGCTGAGTGTGGCTGTGCCTGCACTGTGGGCTGTGGGGACAGGGAGGGGCGAGCACCATTCTGTGTGTCCTGCTAAGGGTCTCTAGAGGCCCTGACACTTTGGTGTGAGGACCTAGGATTGAATATGTGTGGGACACGACTGATTCTTCCCTTTCTCACTCACTTTTAGGATGCTAGAAAGGCATGTGCGGATGCAACTCTCTCTCAGGTAAGCCCCGGTTCACGAAGTTGCCTGCTGACATGGGTGGGTGCGCAGTGGGGCCTCCACTGGGGAAGTCTCGGATGGGCTCTGCTCAGACCCCTTTGCACAGTGGGAGGGGGCCGTGCCTGGAGCTGCACTCAGGAGTCACTCGTCCTGGGTGCGGAAGCCATGCTTTTCAGGAGGGAGCATGTCTCTTGCGTCTTAAGTGTGCACTGTGATCGAGGTCAGCCATGCACAACATCACTAGTCTTAAAATGAGGTGTTTTGATGGTCCTCTCTTTAAAAAATCTGCCTCAGAACTTCTAGTTTAGTTTGGGAATCGCTTAGAACATTAAACATAGTTAGGACCAAGCTGTTGCCCCCTATATACACGCATCCAGAAAAATCGGAAGCTGGGGCTCACACATCTGTGTGCACATGTGCCCTTACCGCTAGTCACACACAGGTGGGGACAATGAAGTGTGCCCTGGGGGAGCGTGCATAAGCACAGTGCGAGAGTGCAGTGTTAGTGCAAGAACCTCAGAAACATGCCGTCAAGTGAGAGAACCCCGGGTATAGCAGGCTGCGTGCTGTAGGCTTCCCCGGTGTGAAGTATCTACGTGTTCGCAGTAGGTGAGCCCACGAGACGGGGGTGGGGGGCGGGGGCGGGGAATGAGTACTCGGTGGAGAAGGTTTCCTCTTGGGACGAAGTTGTGGATGTGCTAGTACCACTGGATTGTGTACTTGAAAACAGTGAGTTTCACCTCTTAACCAAAACTAGTATTTTTGTCTAAAGAATTGAATAGAGCTGTAAAAACTTCTGTTTATACAGAGGATGATTCTTTCCCCAGTGTCCTTATGCTTTAGGGGATGCACTTTAATTGGGTTTAACAGTAAGTTAAAGATTTGTAGCACAGAGTTACCTGAATTCGAATTCTCCCGACACTTTGGACTGAACCTTTGTAGACCCACCACTGTGGTGTACTTACTCCACTGGTCGGCCCCATGGCGTCCCTGCCGGGCGTCTGTCACGGGCCCGGCAGCCTACGCGGGGCTGTGCGTGCAGAGCAGAGGGGCTCTGCCATCGAGGTTGCGCGTAGCTGACTGTGAGCTGTAGAGAGGAAGGAGGCAGCCCTGGGATGACTGACAGAGGTCAGGCCTGGGCCTAGGTGACTGTACAGTTGGTGAGATGAGGACAGGGAAGGGGGTGGAGTTAGTGTCCTGTGGGCCAGCCTGTGTGTGGGGCACGTGGAGGGACAGGGATACAGGTGGTCCTTCCGGCCAGTAAGCAGATTTAATGAGAGTCACGGAAAGAAGGGAGGCGCCCTGGTCCCAGAAGTCCCAGGGGAAAGCTGCCTGACAGGCGGGAACGGTGGGCGAGCAGCCGGGTCATGACCACGAGGGTGCTGATGCCATCACAGTGCTGACCTGCAGTGACTTTCCCTTTCAGATCACAAACAACATCGACCCAGTGGGGAGAATCCAAATGCGCACCAGGAGGACGCTGCGGGGGCACCTGGCCAAGATCTACGCCATGCACTGGGGCACAGATTCCAGGTGGGTGTTGGCAGGGTTGCCCTGTTCTTCTGGGGAAAGAACCAGGGAAGCAGGGATGGCTCAGTGGGTTAAGTGCTTGATTTGTATCCCAAGGATCGAATCCTGGCCCCAGCCTGTGTGGACCCACATGCTAAATGGGTGTGCTTCCCATGCGGGAGGCCCCCAGTTCAGTTCTCGTCCCCCGGTTTGGCCCCTGGCTCTGGGGCATGTCTCCTATGTGGGAGGCCCCCAGCCCAGTTCCTACCCTGTGTGGCCCCCGCCCACCTGTGTGGAATGAAACCATTTCAAAAACTGATAATGTACAACTGTGGAGACGGCTCTGGGCCCTCCCGCTTCTGTCTTGCTCTGTCTTTGTCAAAAACAATAAAATAAATCTTTAAAAAGTAAAAGTTACCTTTAAAAAAAGGCTCGGGTTTGGAAGGAGGACACGCAGAAGTCTCAGCACATGTGGGCCAACCCAGCATAGTGCTCACAGGTGCACGCACTGCCGGCCGCGTTTCCATTCACCCCGCTGAGTGCCCACGGCCGTTGCTTTACCACCTGCTCCCTGCACATCAGCTCTCATCTTCTTTCTCACCTTTGTTCTCCCAGCTTTCAGGGCCTGTGTGACCTCAGCAAAGTCACCTAACCTGTCTGTGCTTGGCTCCTTGTTTTTCCAGCCTGTTCCTTGTGGCCTCTTGGCTGATATTCTCTCCTGGTCTCACTGCACTGGCTCAGGGCTCACCTGACCCGCTCCGTGCAGTGTCGGGAGGGTTAGACGTGTTGAGCCTTAGAATGGTAGCCTCTGTGTCCCAAGTGCTGAGCCCACGTCCTATCATGAGGATGTGTGTGTCAGCAGCCATGAGCGCTCTCCCCTGGTCTGTGTGGCCTGCCCCCCTTTTACTCACTGGCCCGGTAAGACCACTCCCATCATGGCCTCACGGTTTCCCCTTTAAACTCTGCCCCTTATCTGGGCTTGTTTGTCCTCCAGTGGCTCATCTCCATCACACCCCAGGTCCTTCCTTCCTCTCCCCTTTCTACACACGCCCATCCCCATAACCACTGCAACGCTGAAACGAAACAGGCTCAGCACTGGGAAGTCCATCTCTTCTCCCTTTTCCACCCAGATAATTAAAGTGCCGTGTGACCTCCTGGTTCTCACCATGTTCTTACAAATACCTAACATGATTCTTCACATGCCTGTCTGTACGTAGCATTTTTTTCATGTTTAATTGTCAGGAGTTTTTAGATTGTTTGTAAATAGTTGAAGAACAAAAGGTTCTATCTTTAGTCTGTTTTGTACAGTATCTTATACACTTTCAAATGCAGGTGAGAGCTTAGATTATTTTAATGGTGGCAGTAATCAGAATAAAAAAGGAAAAAGAAAGAAAAATGCCCTTATTAATGGATCCACCTTAGACACCAGTAGGTGGGACCCAAACAGGACATTACTCCTGGGGATCCTCCGCCGTCTGTGGGAAGGAGCGTCAGTGTCCTGCTCAGATCACAACGCTTGATGACAGTGCTGTAGCCAGGCCACACTCGGGTCCCAGTGCTCGGGGGCCAGTAGCTGTCTTGACTCCCCTCCAACAGCCAGGCTGTAGGTTGGGGGTCTGGAAGGCTTCTCGCAGAGCTAACACTTGGCGTGTGCCCTGAAGGGTAACTGGGAGCTGTGGGCCCAGCTGCAGGCTGCTGAGTCCCAGGTAGGAGGGAGGTGTGTGGCCAGAGCAGCAGACCTAGGAGGGGTTCAGGGCGAGGCAGGACCAGAGCCCCAGTTTCCCCACCTTGAGGGGTTCAGGGCGAGGCAGGACCAGAGCCCAGGGGTCTGGGCAGGCACTGTGCTCCGAAAACCCTAGGGTTGGAAGCAGGGTTCTGAAGCAGCAGCAGCAGATTCAGGGGTGTCACCTACGGAAGGGTGATGTGGGGACCCCTTCTTACGATCATAAAAGAAAAATGTGCTATGAAGGAGGCCTGTGCCATGCAGAGCCTTTCAGAGATAATTTTTTCTGGGTCCAAAATTGTTTGAATTTTGGGTGTAGTTTCGCTTATGTCATCTTCATGTTTCTTACCCTCACAAACGGGTGGCTCGAGGCTGTAATTCATCAACACCAGTTATTGGGGCGGGTCTGAGTAAACGCGTTCACGGTGCTGCTCGGGGCTCAGGCCTGCTGCAGTCTTGTTACAAATGACAAGGAAGCACAGCTAACCTGAAGAGCATGATGGCCGGCCTCTAAGTGCATTAAGGGGCCTGAGGTGCTGGCATGTGGGCCCTTCTTGAATCTCTGTTCTGTGTCCCAGACTCCTGGCTTCCCTCCTGGCCTCTCCGGCCACTGCCTCTGGGTGGGTGCTTAGCCGAGAGCTCTAGGAGCAGCCAGTCCAGCCCTCCAGCAGTTAACCCCACCTCTGGGGGTGTCTTCTCTCACCTTCTGGAGGATCAGCGGCTGCTTAGCGATTCTCTGTAACTGACCCCTGGTCGAGTCAGCAGATACTAAGCTCACTGGGCAGACCTTCCTGAAGGTGAGCCGTTGTGCAGTAGTCACGACAGAGCCTGGGCTACAGGGGCCAGAGCGGCCGGCCAGGCAGCCTCGCTTCCTCACCCCGCGGTGTGTTAGGACCCTGATGCGTGTAACTGAGCTCCAGGCACTGGTATGCGTGAAGAAGTGCACGTGTCTGAAAATAGTGGGGTTGGAGCCTGCGCTTCGCTCTGTGAGTTTAGTGACAGCGCTGAGGCTGTCAGCGTTGCTGGCCAGGCTCACCGCTGACTCGTCACGGGAGTTTGTGCTGGTGCGTCAGCACACACTGATGAAGCGTCCCAGTTCCCAGAGTAACCTGAGGCTCAGTTCAAGAGGCCAAATACGCTTGTGGCTGAGATGGTTAAACTGTGTTTTGACCACACTGACACACCTGTGGGGTTGTAGAGCCCTCTCCCCGCCCTGACGCTTTCCAGTTGCAGTCTCCTGTCTGAACTCTGCAATCCCAGCCAGAGCACCTTTTCAACACACACACCCCAAACTTAGTGCTGTTGCCCAGAGCAGGAAAACCGTTCCTGCCGGTTACTGGCCTCCCCCCCTGGGCCAGGCGCTGCTTTGTTGTAGTTTGTCATCACTTTGCAGAGCAGGTGGGGTGAGTGTGTCTCCTTCAGTGTCTGGGATGCCTGCCCGCCAGCACCGTAGCCTGGGAAATGCTCATGTTTGGGGGTGTTTTTGGTGGGAAATGTCTTATAAATTTGGAATATTTAAAGATTTATTTTTATTATTTTTGAGAGAGAGAGAAAGATACAGAGATAGAGAGAAGAGGGAGGGCCCAGAACAGTCTCCATAGTTGCACATCATAGGTTTTTCCACATAGTTTCATTTCACAGGTGGGTGAGGGGCTGCACAGGCCAGGAACTGGGCTGGGGTCTTCACCCCAGTGAGAACCGAACTGGGGGCACTCCCCAGTTCAGCATATGGGTTCGCACGGGCCAAGGTCGGGATTCGATCCTTGGTTCCCAGGGCTGCAAAGTGAGTGAGTGCTTAACCCACTGAGCCATCCCGGCTTCCCCTAAATTTGGAATATTTAATAGCTTATTACTCTTTTATTTCTGGGCTTCCATGTTTCAGAGTAGGGCAGAAATTGCACACTGCGTATTTTCTACCACCTTTGGCTCTTGAAAGATCTGTGGATCTCAGATTTGATTTATAATGAGCAGAAATGAAACAGTGTGTTAGAGGAAGTCCCTCTGTCTCCGCTGCCGAAGGAGGTGGCCTTGCTGACCCAGCTGCACGCGGGCCAGTGCTCTCGAGCCTCAGCGGCTGCCTGAGACTAGTTCTTTGTGTGCTGTCAAAGTTGGTCTAACAATTTGAACGTTCTCTCACTAGTAAATACGTGTGCTTTTGAACCACATGTAACTTGGAAACGCGGGTGAGGGGGTCACTGCAGTGGAGCCCTCGCTTCCTGCCTGTGGATTCCACGTTACTGTGATGCTGATGTGTGTGCCTTTGTCTTCCTGCCAGGCTCCTGGTCAGCGCATCACAGGATGGAAAACTTATCATCTGGGACAGCTACACCACAAACAAGGTAGGGACTGCAGAGCCCCTTCCCTGAAAGCCCAGCGTGGAGTTCCTCTCCTCTCAGGAAGGGGTGGCGGTCACAGTGAGGTTGGTCTGGGTGTGAGTTAGTAGGTCAGCGGGAGCCGCATCGCGTGTCAGCACACGCTGTCTCGCCGGCACCGTTCCACTGTGGTTTGTCCTTTCTCTGCAGAGCAGGTGGGGGTGGGGCCCTTCCTGTTTCTAGGACACCTGGATTCCAGTTGGGGCTCAGTCTGGAAATGTCATGTTTTATTGCAAAATGCAGAAATACCGCTTTTTATTTAGTCACTAGTTTTTACGAGCAGTATCTAAAAGGCATTATTCTTTGAAGTATAAATTCTTTTAAAAATTTAATTACAGTGGATGAATAAGTGCTACCATTGGTCCAAACATGTGTGTAAAAACTGTAGTACTTGTAACAAGTCTGTGGAAAACACAGGGAGCTAGCTGTGTGGTAGGATTCATTCCAGTGCTGTTCAGTTTGGTTACTTCAGGAAAATGTTTTGTTTTAGGAATGAATTTACAGCCATTTTGACAAGGCAATGACATGTTTGTTTTCTTTGTTTATTTTTTTGTTTTTTTAAGATTAAGTGAATTTGCTGCTAGCAGATATGCCTTAAAATATATTAAAGGAACATGTTTTCCTTTTACTATGTGATTTTGGTTATGGGGCTATACTATCATATACACAGCTACCTATCCTTAAGTTACGACCTTAATAAAACTGTAGATTAAATTGCTATGCAGCACTGGATTTCTAATTAAATAACTACTTTGGCTGTCTGGCCAAATATATAAATTATTTTCTAAGTAATTTCAGGGAGGAAAAGTCCAAGATGGTGGATTAGATTGCTGTGGGAAAAAAATAAAAGTAATCGAGTCCATAAAAAACAAACAAATCAGAATCCAGCAGTTATATAGCCAGACCTGAGGAGATTGGCAAAAGTGTAAGAAGAGAATAGTGCTAGTCCTCTCAGCAGGTACTGGTTCTGCGCCTGAGCGCACTGCACCCCTGTGCTGTCCTTCAGGTCCACGCCATCCCTCTGCGTTCCTCATGGGTCATGACCTGTGCATATGCCCCTTCTGGGAACTACGTGGCCTGCGGCGGTCTGGATAACATCTGCTCCATTTACAACCTGAAAACTCGGGAAGGGAACGTACGTGTGAGTCGTGAGCTGGCCGGGCACACAGGTACGTGCGAGTTCTCACCAGTGACCTCGGGGCTGTATCAGCTGTTGGCCTGGCCTTTGCCCTGTGCGCAAACACTCACCTTTCTTAATAATCGTTAAGGAGAGTGGTGGCAATAATGACCAGAAATGGCCTGAAAAGGAGACCAAAGACAGGCCTGCTGGACCTTTTCCAGGAGGAAGCCCTTTGGCCCCTGTCACCACGGTGCCCATTCACGAGGGTCTCTGGTATTTAGGCCACAGCCCTACTAGCCAGCAGCCACTGTTTTCATATTGACATAAGTTGGTTCCATCTATTCTCTCCTAAACCATCTGCATCTTGAGCATGTGTGTAAATAGTGTACACATGTGTACACATGTGTACACATGGACTTGGGCGTCCCTCCTGAGCATCTGCACATACTTCATACATCTTCACACTCACACTCTTGTTTCAAAGGAATCAGAGGGGAGGCCTGTGGGCTGTTCGAGTTCTTTGAACGCAACCAGTTCTAGATGGGGTTGTGGGCTATTTTCCTAGAAGGACATTGTTCATGACAAAAGGCCTAGTGTTCTGAAAAAAGTCTCCTAATATTTTACTTCTCTGGCTTGTTCTTGGTTCTGAAAATTACACCCCATTAGGCTCACCTGCTTCACATGCAACCAAAGAAATGATTATAATTAATGGAGCAAATACTGTACTACTGCCTTCGACTTCAGTGGAGGAGTCTGTTAAACTTGTTCTGTTGGGAGCAATCCTTTGTCTCTTAAATGCCACTGTGTTCAGAGGACATATTCTGTGTCCTTTCAGTGTTTTAAAAGTTATTGAGACTTTTCTTAACAGAGCACAGAGTCTGTCCCGACGACCCTGCATGTGCACCTGAAAGTGGGGGCTGCCGCAGTGCTGGTCGACCTGGTGTGTCAGCGTGGCCTTGACACTGTGCAGGTCGCCTGTGTCTTGTTGCTGGGAAGTCTCTGACTGCGAATTCACCTGTTTCTCCCTTGCCTCTGCCTGTTTTGCCTCCGATATTTTGAGCTGTGTTAGTGGAAGTGTGTATGTTTACGGTCGTCATCCCTTCCTGATGAATTGATGTTCATCTGGGGTCCAGTCTGCTGACTGGTATTAACAGCCACCCCAGCCTCCCGAGCTTGCTGCGTCCGTGCCATGCGCTCCCCCGTCCACTTGCCTGTCTTCATACACAACCCTCACAGACAGCACATGGTTGGCTGCTGCTTTCAGTGGGTTTCTGTCTTCTACAGTGTTGGTGTTCGTTTCTGTTTCAGGTGAGGTCGATGCAGTTGGATTCGGCTCCGTCACCTCACTGCTTGCCCACCTCCCTTTCTCTTTTGGGTTTTTTAGAATTCCAGTTTACTTTATTCGTTGGCTTTTTTGGTTACCTCTGCATTATTTTTGTAGTGTTTATGTAGGGACCACAGTGTGCATTTGTAAGTTTTCATGATCCACTCAGTTAATCCTGTATTGATTCATATAAAATGCAAGCACCTTGCAGCCCAAAGGCATGTCTTCTGCCGTCCTCATATTTTAAATGAAGTTCACAACAGTACATGACTCCCATGGAACAGGGCTATATGTTTGTTTTCCTTTAAACATTCTCAGCCATTGAAGAAATTTAACTAGTCTTTTACATTTGCTCAAATATTAACCATTTCTAGTGCTCTTTATTTCTTCCTAAAATGTGAGTTTTCTTCTGGGCTTTCTTCAGCCTCATGAACTTGCTTTAGCATTTTTGATAGTTTGTTCAGGTCAGCTAGCAGTGAGTTCTTTTCGTTTTCATTTATATGAAAATGTCTGTTTTCCTTCATTCTTTTTTTTTTTTTAAGATTTATTTTATTGCTTTTGACAGAGAGAAGGGGGAGGGCCCACAGCAGTCTCCATAGTTGTACGTCATCAGTTCTCGACATGGTTTCATTTCACACAGGTGGGCGGGGGCTGTGCAATGCGGGAGCCGGGCTGGGGGCCTCCCGCATGGAAAGCACACTCCAGTTCAGCATATGGGTCCACAGGGCCTGGGGGCCGGTATTCGGTCCTCAGTCCCTGGGGCTGCAAAGTGAGTGCTTAACCCACTAAGCCATCCTGGCTTCCTGTTTTCCTTCATTCTTAAAGAATGTTTTTGCTGGATGTATGAATTTCTGATTTTTTTCTTCTAGCATTTCAAAGATGTTCCTGGTTTTTAATAGCTCGACTGATGCTCCTTGGTGCGATTTTCTTTGTGTTTCTTGTGCTTTAGCATCTTGAATCTGTGAAATTGACATTTGGACATTGTAGGTCACGTTTTTGTGTGTTTTCTGCGCTGTGGTCTGCTGCCCATCGGGCCCAAGTAGGTGTGTGCTCGTGTCGTCTGTCCCTTTAGTCTCTTTGGCCTGTTCTTTGTTCTTCAGTCTCCTGCTCCTTCAGATCTGTCCTCAGGTTCATGTGGCTTCTGTCACCCTCAGGACACCATTACAATGACTCCGCAGACCATTTATGTCTAGTGATTTCTAGGTCTGGAATTTGTGTGTTTTAAAAAAAGTCCCCATGTTTCGGTTGGGGTTTCTTGGCTTTTGTTTATTGGGAGCATATCTGGTATCCATGAGCACAGGGAAAAGCTGCCAGTTCCAGCCCCTGATCTGAGGTTGGCCCTGGGGCTCTCTTCTCTTGAATATGGGTGGCATTTCTCTATTTCTAGTACATCGAGAAATTTGGAGCTATATCCTGGACGTGGTGGATGTCATGCTGTAGAGAATGGGGTTCTATTGTATCTGCCTGGAGTACAGGCGGCGGCAAAGCCCATCCCGCCTGCTCTCCTTAGCCATGCTGCGTGGGGCCTGCTCGCCTGTGTCCCCTGTGAGCCAGCTGCCTGCGCAGTTGGGGGCGTGCCTTGGGGGCCCCTCCTGCGGCTTCCTACTTTCACTCTCCAGTTGTGGTTGCCCAGAACTCGGTTCACTGGCTGATTGGGAAGGTTGGGCCCACAGGCCTCATATGTGAGGAGTAGCCATGCGGCTGTTGCCTGTGGAGTCTGCCCTCTGTCGAAGCGCGGTTAAAACAAGTCTGCCCAGCGCCTTTATTTTCTTCCTATATCCTGGTTCTCAGCGTTGCTTACACTGTTGCCTTCCTCGTTCCAAAGCCGTGACGGCGGGGGCATCTTGACCGCCTCACTGTACCACCGCCTCAGCAGCAGCTCTGCCTGGCCTCGCTGTCCTGCAGCAGACAGCCACCGCGCTCGGTGTGCCTTCCTGGCGGGCGTGGGGCCTCTGCAGACCACGCTCTGCCTTTCCTTCCCAGCGCCTCGCTCCTTCCCGCGTGCACTCTGTGCGTTCTCCCCCGCTGACTCCTGTGGAGGAGGGGACAGTGAGGCTTGTGCCCGTCTGTGTGTGCCAGCGGGCCACTCGCTGTGCGCTTGCCTGCGCGCGGCACAGGGACAGGGGCTGACAAGGCGTTTGTCTCTCCCGAGGCTCATCCCACCCACGGCTGCTCCATTCATAAGACTGCGGTCGCTGGCCTTGCAGGTTGGGCTCATCGTCTGGGTCTGTTTTCCAGGTTACCTGTCCTGCTGTCGCTTCCTGGATGATAATCAGATTGTCACCAGCTCTGGAGACACCACCTGGTGAGTAGCTGAGCTCCCCTCCTTCTCACGTTGCTCATCATACCCGTAGCTCCGGGCAGGCAGGGACACTGATTAAGCCTGACCTGAGGGGCCTCGCACAGGAGCAGCACATGCCCTGCTCACCTCTGACCCTCCTTGAGTAGCTGCTGCAGCTGATCCACCTGCACAGGGCTGGGTGACCTGGGTCTTGCTCTGAGCCAGGGCTTTACCTGGCACTGTCCCCGTACCTTAGCCTGTAGGACCCAGGGGCACAGAGCTGGCAGCAGCAGACAGAAGTGCCCTCTGCCCTGTCTGGACACTAGCAGGAGAGCCCTGCAGCCCGCGAGTGCCCACATGGAGCACCGCTCCCCTCTATGCTGGTGTTTAAGTGGACGTAGAGATCAGTTACCCTCCTCACCTGGATTTCTGTCTGTCTGCGTTGTTTCCCTTCCAAACAAAGCTGCGTTACGGGATTTGTCTTAAGTAAAAGCAGGTCTGCTGTGGTCCTGGGTGGTTTGAAGGACACTTTGTCCCCTGTCGTCTAAGAAAGTGAGGTAGGTGACTGCCTGTCCTGTGCTCTTCTCCAGTGCTCTGTGGGACATCGAGACCGGCCAGCAGACGACCACGTTCACTGGGCACACTGGGGACGTGATGAGTCTGTCCCTCGCTCCCGACACCAGGCTCTTTGTCTCTGGAGCTTGCGACGCCTCCGCCAAGCTCTGGGACGTGCGGGAGGGCATGTGCCGCCAGACCTTCACCGGCCACGAGTCTGACATCAACGCCATCTGCGTGAGTCCCGGGCCTGCTCCGCGCTGGGCCGTCACAGCTGCTCACGCGTCAGATGAGTGGTTGTGAGCCACGGGCATGGCACTCAACTCGCAGTTGTCAGGGTGGGATGTTCTCTTTCCCTGTAAATGAAACCTAATTTATGAGAGCGCCCTATGGAAAGCGCAGACCTGGCGATCTGTCCTTGGGGAGCAGCTGCCTCTGCGCTAACCGGTGTTGTGTGCCGGGCCTGCCCGTCCTGGGGGTCTGGGGGCTTCTTGGTGGGGGCTGGGCAGACGATGCAGTCACTCAGCCTGCTGGGGACTTCTCCACGTCACCAGACTCGAGGGGCCTGGCCTTGAGGGGACGTGTGCAGGGACACATGTCTGCTTGGTTAGTGTCCCCTCCCCAGGTCAGTGAGGACCTGTGCTGTCCCCTGGGGAACTCAGTAAAGTGAAGCGTGCCCTTTGTGGAGGGCAGCCCCGGTGTGCTCGGGCGGCTGCACAGCACGCCCCACATCCGGGTCCCCAGCACGCCCCGGTCTCCATGCTGTGGTCAGGCCCTTGTTGGCATCATGCCAGCCCTTGGGCAGCCTGTTTCCAAGGCTGGTCTGCGCCTTGGCATCCTGTCTTGATTTGCTTTCTCTTTCCAGTTCTTTCCAAACGGCAACGCGTTTGCCACTGGCTCCGATGATGCCACCTGCCGGCTGTTTGACCTTCGTGCCGACCAGGAGCTCATGACCTACTCCCATGACAACATCATCTGCGGCATCACCTCCGTCTCGTTCTCCAAGAGTGGGCGCCTCCTCCTTGCGGGGTACGACGACTTCAACTGCAACGTCTGGGACGCACTCAAAGCCGACAGGGCAGGTGGGTGACTGTCCCCCGGAGCGCCCAGGCTGCATCTTCAGGCTGGACTGTGTAGGTGCGGCTGGCGTGTGGGCTGGCAACAGGCCAGAGGTGTCAGCTCCCAGAGCTCCTCCCGCACCCACCAAGTGGTGCGGGCTTGTGGGGTCTCACCCCAGCTCCTGCTTCCGGATGGAGCTGCTCCTGCCCTGGCTGGACTCTCCTCATTCTGCCAGCAGTTCCTTGGGCCCAGAGCCGTTGGGGACCGTGCCAGCCGACCAGGCCTCCGGGAGCACTGCTCCAGCTCGGAGGCTGTGACACGGATGAGTGTGGGGCTCGCATTCCTCTGGAAGGGCTGCTGGCCGTCACGGCCGAGTGTCCAGGGGCCCTCTGTCCTATGCTCCGCCCTGCCCCCGGCCCGAGGTCATGGCTCATAAAGAACACACACAGCCCGTCACGGCCGTTGGGTAACTGCCCTTACATGGAGGTGGTTGGAGTTTCATTTCAGCATCTTGCCTTCATGAGAGCTCAGGAGTTGGTTCCAGGGGCCCTGGGTTCCCTGCTGTGTGTATTTGTGTTCGATTGTGCCTGTCCCTGTCATTGTGCTGTGACTGGCTGGCTGGCAGCCAGCGTTGTGTGGACACCTCCCTCCCGTCTGCAAATGCTCCCGCATCGTATTGAAAGAGAAACACATTGATCCTCACTTGCCTTGGACAAAAAAGTGACGTGCTTCTGTTTAATCCCCTGTCCCTTCGTAGTCACTGAGGCGTCGCAGGGATGGACCACACAGTGCTGCTGCTGGCGGGACTCCTGTGGGCGCTGGAGTGACTGAGCTGTCATTTGCTTCCAGGTGTCTTGGCCGGGCATGACAACCGCGTCAGCTGCCTGGGGGTGACAGATGATGGGATGGCTGTGGCTACGGGGTCCTGGGACAGCTTCCTCAAGATCTGGAACTAACCCGACAGGTAAAGCGTCCTTCGTGTGCCTCTGCACGCTTCCCAGACGCGCTGTCACATAGGTGGCTAGCAGCGGTGGCACACTAAGGGGTGACCTGAGTGGAGCCACGTGCCCTCGGCCACAGCCCCACGTGGCGCCGCAGGAATGAGCACTCCTGCAGGAAGGGCTGCATGTGGGGCTGTTTCTAACTGCTTCTTAAACTGTTAAAATCAGCAGGTGGACGCCCCAGTGACTGGAAGACCATCCCACCCCTGAGCGTTACAGTGACAGCCTTTCCCATCCACCCTGCCGACGTGGACGCCCCCCCCCAGAACTTCAAAAGGGCAAGATCTTTTCCTCCACTTAAACTGCTGAAACCAAGAGCACAATCCCCACAGAAGAATCCGCTGTCAACTCAGTCATGCATTCCTTCCGGGACCATCGTCTTTGTTTTCTTTCTGTCTTGAGTGAGTTTAAGAGGAAATACTACAATAAAACGGTTACCCAGAAAGTACACACCTGTTCACTGGTTCGTGGGAATCAGAGCAGCGCACCTGCGCCTGCAAAGCCAGGGAGGACTTGACCTTGAGAAGTGATGTTTGTAACGGGATTTCGAAAACATTCGTATTTCCTTTTTAACATATCTTCCTTTTTATGTTCAGTAGTTAAGAGAAAGAGGGTCTAGTGCAGCCTCTCTGGAATTGTTGACGTAAATCCAGTCCCCGGTTCCTTCTGTCTGGTGTCACGTAATTGTCACGCACGGACATGGCACAGAAAGGACGATGCCAAGGGGAGAGGGACCGAGCTCACGCTGGTGACGTTGGGCGCCCGACGGCGGTCAGACCGGTCACCTTCCTCTCCGCCCGCCCTCCCCGCCTTCCCGGTTTTTAGCGTCCCCAGAATCACCTGGGCGTCTGTGGGGACGTTGGGGGCATTTCTGGTGACAGCCTAACACTACCCGTGCCCTGTGTTCAGGAGAGGTGCCCGTCCTGTGCTTGGATATAGTCACTCAATTCTTTGTGTATGAAAAATGTACAAATCAATGTTTTGAAAATAATGATCTCAAAGTTTCTAAGTTAAATTTTAAAAAATTTGATCGTTTGCCATATTGGGTGGGTTAGCTCTTAGACTCGCATGCTATAGAAATGCTCAAACGTGCATATAGGACTCAGTCCTTAGTGTTCCTTTTCTTTTAAGAAATAACCTCTGAAGTTGTAACCATTGCGGCTCTCCACTTCTGTCGCTACTCTGCACGCGGGGAAGCAGTGCGGCCGGCCGCGCGCCACGCTCGCTGAGCGGCGGGACCAGGCACTGTTTCTTTCCTTTCTTCAAAACAACAAGTCCTGTTCCAGATGACGCTGTTGAGTTCTGGGGGTGGGGGCGGGAACGGAGACCCGGCCTCCCACGAACTCCTCAGGGCCCGTCTTCCTCCGCAGGCCGTTTTTCTAACGCAGACTCCCCGGCTCCATCTGGGGCCGGTGTCCAGCAGACGTTTGGGCAGGAGGGTGGCGGCCGCCCCTGTGCCCGAGCGCTGCCCCGGCAGCAGTAGCGGCTTCTCGTCTGTGTGTCTGCAACGTCCTGTGCCAGCTGCGGGGACGCGCGGGAGCCCATTGTGGCGGGGAGGCAGCGTGGAAGCCCCTTCTCTGCACCCACACCTAGAGCTGTCTGCACCTGTGCCCTTTCACCTTTTGTATTTAATTTGGCAGTCTGTACTGCAAGGGACGCTGATGTAAGACAGATCCTGTATTAAACTGTACTGTGATTTAAGACGTAATAAAGCAGTCTGACATGAGGGACTCCGGAGTGGCTGCTGCTTTGCGGGCCGGTCACCTGCCCCTGTGTAGTCCGGCCGGGCCGACGGGTCACGTGGCCAGTGCCCCTGCCGTCCCATCCTCAGTCCCCGCTACACAGAGGCTCCGCGAAACCTCCGGGGGGCCTCAGACAGGCCCCTCAGAGCAGCCCTGCACCTGCCCCCGCCCTGGCTGCCCTCCCGGCCGTGCTCATCTCGGAAGAAGAGGAACCGTGTCTTGTTGGAACAAATGAGCGTCTGCCACCAACGTGAGAAACAATAGTGTGTGTGTGAGTGGGGGACAGTGCCCACCACCTCTGGGGGCTGCACCAGCAGGAGCCCACAGCCGGGGTGGGGGCCTAGTGGCCACGCCCAGGGACAGTGATGCGCCCATGCCGCAGCCAAGACCTCAGCGCCTCCCCTCACCCCTCCACCACTCTGCCCGGCCCCTCCACCCCTCCAGCCCCCTCCCACCCCAGTGCCAAGGCCAAACTACCCCTTCAGGTCCTCACTGTGTGACCTCGGGCAAGCTGCTTGGCCTCTCTGTGCCTCAGAAGCCTCTGTGGAAACGGACCAGAGCAACCTGCTTTCTAGAGGCCTTGGGGGAATCAGAGCGCGCGTGCGTGCGTGCGTGCGTGTGTGTTGGGGTTAGAGCAGGGGGTGGCTGGACCCTTCACTGCCACAGACTGCCCACCCAGGGCTGGCAGTCCCAAGTCCCTCTGCCCTGTGCTTTTCCTGCCTCTAGACAGGACGGCTTCCCTTCCTGCCCACCTGCTTTTGTTCCCTGCAGACTGTTCTAGGCAGGCTAGCGGGAGGTCAGGGGCCAGGGACAAACAGGTGGCCTCAGTCCCTCCCGGCCACCCCCACAACCCAGGTCCTGGGAGGCAGACCCCCATCCCAGGCCCAGCCCCGAGGTGACCTGGCTGGCATGTGTCCCCACCAGCCCTTGCTGGCCCGTTCCTCTCACCACACCCTGGCTCAGCCTTTGGATTCAGCTCAAGCTACACCTCCTCTGGGAACCTTCCGGATGCCCTAAGGCACCCCTGCCAGCCCTGGCCTTGTTAATGAATGCTCCGGGCTTCTGGTGACCAGGCCTGGGGCCTGCTGGGAGGAATTGCACAATCGGAGCTGAGGGCAGCCGCAGCGTGTTTCCTCACCCCTGAAAAGGGGAAGGGCTCCGCCTGGAGTCTCAAGGTCCACGGTGGACTGAGGGTTTGCGGGTTTACAGGCACGCACCTGCCCAAGTTCCCTTTAGAGAAGGGGGACCGCTATGGGACCTTGGCTAGTGACGCTGCCACACTTGTGCCTTCTCTGCAGACTGTCCCCACTCCAGAAGGTTCTTGGGAGGCCTGGCCCAGTGCCTGGCACGCAGCAAGTGCTGGGTCAAGCGTTGGCATCATGTTAACAATTACACCCAAAAGTGCAACTAGAGGCATCTGCTCCCGTGGGTGTGGCTGGCGATCATTTTGGGGAAGCAGTTCCGTGTACCAAACAACCAGATGGGGAAGTTGCGGAGTTTGAGAAATCCCCTCAAATTCCCACCCCCCTCGCCCCCCTTTACTCACCCCTGGTGACCCCACTGCCCAGTGGTCCCACTGGCAAGATGCATCCTTTCCCTGGACCAGCGGTGTTCCAGGTCTGTTAACCATTCCAGGGCCGCCGTGAAGCTCGGCTCTTCCCACCGATGCAGTAAAGATCAGCCGATCAGCGAAACTTGGGGAAGCCCAGTAAAGCGTTACCGAGGTACGAGGTACGTTGCAAGGGAGAACTGGGCCAAGCCAAGAGACAAAGGCCCTGAGCAGTGACACAGAGGAAGAGAAAACTTACTTGAGATACTTTTCAAGAGCGAAACTGGCCAAGCCAGGAGAGATGGTGGCAAAGGCCCTGCTGGGTTTGGGGTTTATTCCTGGCCCAGAGCCAGCCCCATGAGTGACATATAGACTTAGGTCATTTGACGTGTATTAGGGCTAAGGTTAAGCCAAGGGCAAGGTTTTAAAGTGTCAAAAGCCAGGTAATTCTGGTTGATTAAGGTTTTTTTTGTGTGTGTTTTTTTTTATATCTTTTTTTTTTATATTTATAAAGAGTAATTATTTTATCTTTAGTGCATATTTATTTCTATTTTACTCTTGACAGATAGAGAGAGAGACAGAGACAGAGACAGCCAGAGAACCGAACTGTGGGAACTCCCCAGTTCAGCATGTGGGTCCTGCCTGGGCCGGAGCCGGGATTCGATCCCCGGTCCTCGTGGCCTCAAAGCGAGCGCTCAACCCGCCGAGCCGTCCCGGCTTTTCCCCTTGATTAAGGTTTTATTTCCCTTTTTTTTTTTAAATTTTTTTAAAGATTTACTGCTTTTGACAGAGACAGAGAGCAGGGGGAGGGCCCAGAGCCATCTCCATGTTTGTATGTCATCAGTTTTCCACATGGTTTTGTTCCACACGGGGGGACGTGGGGCTGAGCAGGGTGGGAACTGGGCTGGGGGCTCCCCCCATGGGAAGCACACCCCAGTTCAGCCTATGAGTCCACAACGGACGGGCCCGGGATTCAATCCTCGGACCTCAGGGCTGCAAAGCAAGCGCTCAACCAGCTGAGCCATCCCGGCTTCCCCTTATTTCCCTTTTTCCAGGGCGGTTTTAACAGAATTCAGCTCCTGGGGCTGGGTGGTCCCTGTCCCTGTGGAGCGGAGTGGACCTGAGTGGTGCAAAGCACTCACATTACCTTCGGCCCCTCCTGTTGCTCATGACTAACTTCCTAACATGTGGACACAGGGCCAGGTGTCCTGGCCAGAGGAGACGGGCAACAGCGGGTGCGGAGGGTTGGGGAAACCTGGGGGCCAGGCTGCTGCAGAGGGGCGCGTGCCCCCAGCATGGAGAAGGCATGAAGGCGGGCACCTGGGAAGCCAGGCCGGTTACAAAGCATCCTAGTGACCCAGATGCGTCCCTGACCCACGGTGGGGACACGACTCCTGGTGAACCGTCCATCCAGCAAGCCTCGTGCCTGGACTGGGGGCGGCGGCAGGCGCGCGCTGTGGCGTCGGCGCCCACTCTGGGTCCTCCAGTCCCGGGGGGCCCAAAGCGGGGTCAGGCCCAGAGCCCCTGAGATGCGGGCGGCGTGCAAGGGGCCGCCTGACCGCTTGGGCTGGAGGCGGCCCTGCTCCCCCGAGCTGCGCTGGCGGCCTAGGGACGGGGTGCTGTCGCCGCTGCTCACACCGAGTTTTGGTGCCTAAAGCCCGTTGCTTCTAAGCAGAGGCCCAGCCTGGTAGCCGGGGAATCCGGGGCGGTGGTGGCGGCACCCACGGGGGCCGGCAGGTGGCCCGTCCGGCTCGCGGTGGCGGGGAGCGGGGCGAGACGCATGCGCGGGGCTGAACATGCGGGGTGCATGCGCGGGGCTGCGCCGGCGAGACGCATGCGCGGAACTGGGCCGGCGGGGCGCATGCGCGGGGCGGGAGCGCGCGTGCGCACTGATCGGCGCGGCGGCATTGCTGCTCGGCGGGCCGGCGCCGCGGTCCCGGCGGCCATGGGGCGGGGAATGGCCGCGGCGCCGGGGGCCGGCTAGCGACGGCGGGGCGGCGGGGTTCGCGGGCCCGGCCCAGCACGGGGACGGCCTCGCCGGTGCCAGCGGCGCCGAACGGTGAGTGCGCGGCCCGGCCCGGCCCGCCGCCGCCTGGGGTTGTGGGGAGCCGGGGTCGGGGGTGTGGACGCCGGGGGCCCGGCAGCGTGGCGTCTCGCGGCCCGCGCGTGGTCGGCAGCCTGGGGACCCCGGCCGTCGGGGGCAGCGCTCCGCCCGGGCTTCATCCCTGCGCGTCGGTCCCCGAGGCGCCGGTGCGCTGCGCGCCGAACCCCGCTCGGTGCCCCCGAGGCCCGCAGGCCGCCGGGCCGCCGCTCCCGGCGAGCTGGAGCCTTTGCTTTGCCCCCCGAATAACCAGTGTCCGAGGCCAGGGGGTGTCGCGCTGCTTCCCCCGGAGACGTCCTCATCCGTCCCGGGAACCGTTCTAAGTGGTCCCTGGACCGGGGTCCCGCCGCGCCCTGCCCGCCGGGTAAGCAGTGACTCTCCTGTCTTGCTGGACGACGCCCTTCGGGGGCTCCTTCCCCGGAATCCCGCCCCCAGCCCCGGGCCTTGCCCACGACCTCCGTTCCCAACAGTCACACCGAGTCCTTCCCTCGTTGTGATCTTTGCCCCCACCACCACGGGTCCTGGGGGCCGGGACAAGGGCCTGGCACGGTGGCAGCGCTCGGAAGCGGGCGCTCGGGGTGGTTCTGGCTTTTCTTTGAACTTGCAGTTGAGTTTATGTTGCTGGAGAACCGCGCCTGATTCATAAGCGGTGATAAGAGGGGTGTCCCAGCCACCAGCCAAGCAGCAGTTCTGGGGGGGCGTGGGGAGGCCTGACAAGTAAAAGGGCAAAGGTGCCCCGGGTAAGGAAAACAGGGAACAGTCGATTTTATTGACTCAGGGCTTGAGCAAAGGTAGTTTTTTGTTTTAAGTTTTATTAGAAGGGTGAGGGCCCAGAGCCGTCGCCATAGTTGTACATCATCGGTTGTGACATCGTTCCGTTCCGCACAGGTGGATGTGGGGCCGCGTAGGGTGGGAATGGAACTGGGGGCTTCCTGCATGGGAGGCGAGAACCGTCACCGCCACCCCAGTGGTTACCAGTTGCACGTGGGTTTGTACGGCCTGTGGCCGGGATTCCATCCCTGGACCTCACAGTTGCAAGCAGTCGCTCAACCTGCTGAGCTATATCCCAGCCTCCCTGAGCCAAGGTAGGTTTAACCTGCAGAATGAAGAGGGAGTTGGTTTCTTTTTTTTATTTTTATTGTTTTTGACAGAGAGAGAGAGAGATACAGAGACAGAGAGAGAACTGAACTGGGGGAGCTTCCCAGTTCAGCACATGGGTCCGCACGGTCCCGGGCCGGGATTCCATCCTCGGTCCCCGGGTTTGCAAAGTGAGCGCTTAACCCACTGAGCCATCCCGTCTTCCCCCAGGGAGTTGGTTTCTTAATGTGAGTTGGTGACCGCACACCTTTACTTCCTGAAATCACAACTTTTCTGTGTTGTAGCAGCTGGGGGGCTTCCAGAAGCAGGCCCAGCACCCAGGGGAGGACACTGTGGGGGTGGGGCCTCCCCACCCCCAGAGCCTTCACTTCCATCCACTCACACACTGGTCCGGCACTGCGGCTTCTGAGTCCTACACGAGTATTAGCTTGTGGCTCTTGTTTGTGCTGGCGGATCTCCATTTGCACTCTTTCTCCCTGACCCAGATTGCTCAAGTCTAGGCTGATGCCCGGGAGCAGGTTTAGACATTCGGTGAAAAGTCTGGAGAAAGCCGGTGGAGGTGCCCCACTGGCTGGGCAGGTGACAAGGTGGGGAGAGGCTGGTTGCATGCGAGCTGCAGAGACCCTTGTTCCCCTTCTACACAGGAAGGGTGCACCTCTCTCTACAAAGCCCCCTTCACAGCTCTGTCCTGGAACATGGGTGGGTTGAAAGTCAGGCCCTTGCTTCATGTGGCCATTGAACTTTCCAGGTCTTTCTTCATACACACATGTTCCATCACATCCTCGCCTGCACGGGGCATTATTTATGGGGGCAGAAGAGAAGCGATTTCACGGGCACCTTTTTCTCCTCAACTCAGTGCTAACTAGTGAGTTTGATCAGTTCCCATTTCTGTTACCAAATAAACTCCTTCATTCAGTACTTCAGCGAGCACATACTGAGAGCTCACACTGGGGGTTGTGCATTAGGAACCGGTAAGCTGCCCACCTCACGTGCAAGTGTGTGCGTGCATGTGCGTGTGTGACTTGCTAAGTCCCTTATACCTGTACTTACTGGCATCTCTGTATCCACTCTGTGAGTTCTTTTTTTTTTTTTTTAAGATTTATTTTTATTGTTTTTGACAGAGAGAGACAGAGAGAAGGGGGAGGGCCCAGAACAGTCTCCATAGTTGCACATCATTGTTTTTTCCACATAGTTTCATTCCACAGGTGGACAGGGCTGCACAGGGCAGGAACTGGGCCAGGGTCTCATCCCGGTGAGAACTGAACTGGGGGCATTCCCCAGTTCAGCATATGGGTCCGCACAGGCCGGGGCTGGGATTCGATCCTCAGTCCCTGGGGCTGCAAAGTGAGTGCTTAACCCACTGAGCCATCCTGGCTTCCCCTCTGTGAGTTCTTTATCTCTGCATACTTTGTTATCATGGTCCCACACTTTCCTAATTAAACTTCCCAATGTGCAAAAGTTGCTTTTTAAAAATTAGTTTTCTAGGAACTTGAACTTAGATGGAGTTAGAATTTTATCCTTTTAGAACAGTTAACAGGCCAAATAAACTAAATGTGAGTCCTGATTCACTATTGTCAAAATATGCACTGTGGAAATACATTTTAAGAGCTGTTTTTCATATTCAGTATGGTTATTTTGTAAATTCTGTACTGCCTAGTCATCAAATCAGTCTCTGCAACTAAATATGAACAGCTTCTAGGTAATGTGTAATAGAATAGTTTTTTAATATGTTTGCCTTCTGTGACTTGATTTGTTGCTCCTTTTTTATGGTTTGTTTTGAAATACTTAGACATCCAGGAAGCTGTCAAAATAGTACAGAGAGACTCTGTGCTGCTTCCTGGCATCATCTTACACATCACAGCACAGTAACAAAATCAGGAAGCAGGTGTTAAAAAAGTACTGGGAACTGCACTCCTTCAGATTCACTGGTGTTTCCATGTGTGTGTCTGTATGACCACCAGCACCACCGTGGAGACTCCGAGGTGTCCCATCACACCCAGGAACCGTCTGGCACAGCCCATGGTAGCCCCACCCCAGGCACCAACCACACTCCCTGGCAACACTCGCCTGCCCCCCCTGTAATTTTGTCACCCATCCCGAGAAGGTTGTGTGCACACTCAGGCGCCTTCAGTCTGTGAGCCTTTGCCGTCGGCTCTGTGCTCAGCGTGACGCCTCTGGGACCCTGCACACTTGCAGGTCCCAGCAGACAGCCCCGTTCTCTTTCGTCCATCTGTCCAACCATCTTTTTTTTTTTCTTTAAAGATTTATTTAGGGGAAAGCCGGGACGGCTCAGCGGGTTGAGCGCTCGCTTTGAGGCCATGAGGACCGAGGATCGAATCCCGGCTCCGGCCCAGGCAGGACCCACGTGCTGAACTGGGGAGTTCCCAGTTTGGTTCTCTAACTGTCTCTGTCTCTGTCTCTCTCTCTATCTGTCAAAAAGTAAAATAGAAATAACTATGCACTGAAG
>PVKE010008248.1:0-48266 GCA_004027555.1 Craseonycteris thonglongyai | reverse complement strand
GGGGGGGGGGGGGGGGGGGGGGGGGGGGTGACATAGACATTCAGCTCAAAACAATTAGTAAAAAAAAAATTATTTGAACATTTTAGAATTTGTAGTTAGAATTATAATAAAACATTTCCCTAGTTTTTTTTTTCTTTCTACTTCTTGAATTAGGAAATATTTGCATTAACATAGGAGGCTGAACCAGTAGAAGTAAGCCTGCCCTAAATTCCTCAGAGACCCTCCTGAAAACAACACATCTTTATTGATAGAGTATAATGGTACCTTTATTTCTAATTAAATGATGATTACTAAATATTGGTACTAGCTCCATGGTAATTTAAAATGTGCCTTTTTCTAGTTAAAAACTAAATGGCAAAGATTAAATCCTTACTTGTCTAGAATGATTTAGAAGTGATAAAAGGGAGTAAGAGAAATGGAACTAAAAATTCTTTTCAGACTTTCACCTGTGGCCCAGTGCAAGTGTGGCTGGTGGCCTTGATATCTGCAATAATGCCACTGAGATGCTGTGCACATTGAGGAAGGCATGTATCTTGTGCACACAGTGAAAGCGGTTTATAATTGTGACGGTGGTTGGCATTTGAAACCAAATAAATTCTATTTATCAAATTTTCTTGTTTTGAATGGTATTAGAAAAAAACAAAAGACCAGTTTAAGAGAGGAATTTTGATACAGTGATACCTTGGTATCTGAACTCCCTAAAACTTGAACAACTTGGAATCTGAATGAAGAAGTCAGGCAAATTTTGCCTCGGAATCCAAACGCTGCTTTGGAATCCTAAAGCCAACACGTTGTTTGCGTGGGACGTACTGATTATACGGCCCATAGCTTTATCCGAATGCCTACTCTTGTCTTGGAACTTGAACATTTTGGAACTCAACAGTGTTCTGGGATGG
Source organism: Craseonycteris thonglongyai (assembly GCA_004027555.1). NCBI lineage: Eukaryota > Metazoa > Chordata > Mammalia > Chiroptera > Craseonycteridae > Craseonycteris > Craseonycteris thonglongyai. The sequence continues at coordinate 47,370 of PVKE010008248.1, read as the reverse complement.
GTTAAGTTCAAATTCCAAGGCATCACTGTATTTACAATTGATAACATCACAGACAGTTGTATATATCAGAGAATGCTAAGTGCTGTAAAGGTTGAAGTACTCACGCATTTCTCTAACCCAGCTTACCTGAAGAGGAGTAGATCCATTCTCTAGATCCAGACACCAGCTGAAGCCTACTGGAAAAGGCATGACCCTAATTGTTGTTGTATTTTAAGGAAGAAATAAAGAGTTTGATGACTCTTTTTAGATGAAGGGAAACTTAATCACAGGGTTACAGTGTAGGTACACCTTAATGAGAATATTCTTTTTCTGATTCTAAGAAGGTGATGAAATCCTTAGCAGAAATACTGTTAAAAAAAGAAAGAAAGAAAGAAAGAAAAAGAAATACTGACAGAAATCTTAAAGCCAACAGTACTATTCTTTGATTAGTGGTAAGCCATTTACTGAGTAACTTTTGTTACAGAGAATAATCAAGGCAAAAATTTTGGAATCAAATGGTCAGAATCTTGAAGTTTTGAGACTTAACTATATAAAGCAACATCAGTCATATCATAGGTAATAATTATTACATTGTTATCTTAAAGCACTACGTACTAAGTATTTTACATATATATTACATACACATTATATATAATTATGTACTTATATATAATTACATATATAGTATGTCTAATCCCATAGCAACCATGCACATAGTAAGATTACTTCATTTTACAGATGTGGAGCCTGAGATACAGAGAAATGAGGTAATAATAAATTGTAGACCATCTTAGCACTTTATCCTCTGGATAGAGGTACATGTTTGTGTAATTGTTTTGCTTACACACATGCTCTAAAAATGTGAATTGAAATCAAATATCTATAATATTTCATCACCCAAATAGAAAGCCATTGAGATACCACATCAAAATTCTGATGAAAGGCTTATTTTGTTTTATTATGTCTAGGTGGGAGAGGCCTGAAGCTTGAAGTATGGAATAATAGTCGGCCAGTACATCTTGAAGATATACTTGAATACAATGAAAAAACACCAGGTTACATGGGTTCCAGTTGGACAGATTCAGCTTCTCATACTTGGCCAATGGAGCAAGACACATTTGCTGCACGTCTCAGTGGCTTTTTGGTGGCCCCAGATTCTGATGTTTATAGATTCTACATCAAAGGTGATGACCGTTACGCAATTTATTTCAGCCTGACTGGACTTCCAGAAGATAAGGTATGGATGGAATACAAAGAAAAGTATTGATGTTATTAAAGCAACTTGATAATCTTTATATATACATATATATAATTTATTCTAAAGCAAAACCAATAAATATTAGATAATTTATGAGATATACTTTCATATGGTTGGATTCTTGACTATTTTAACACTTCTGATATGAAATACAAAGTTGTCATAGAAAATACATAGCCTATAAGAAAATGCTTTCCCATATCTAAATTTTCTATTCCATGGGAGAAACACATATATTTCCTTTATAAGTAAAGTTTGTTTTTATTATGAAAGAATTATAACTACAACAGAGAAAATTTGGAAAATAATGAAAGCATTTCACTATTGTATTTTTACTCTTGAATGAAAGTCTGTATCATTTCCTTATATCTTCATCTTGTTTTTTACATAAATAGAATCATATATATAATTTCATAGTCTTATTTTATCACATATTAGTATGCCCAGTGTTATTAAATATCTCATGTAATACCATGTTTATTGACTGAATAGCATGTTATTGCATGAGTATACTAAGTTTAGATCACTTTCTCCATACTGTTTCTTTTTTTATTAATTGTTAAATTTATTGGGGTGACATTGATTGGTAAAAATTACATAGGTTCCAGGTGTGCCATTCTACATTACATCATCTATGTAATGCAATATGTGCTCACCACCCAGAGTCAGCTCTTTTTTCATCATCACATATATGTTGCCCCCATCCTCCTCCCCCAGCCCTCCCCACCTTACCCTCACGTAACCACTAAACTATTGATTGCGTCCGTGAGTTTTTGTTTCTTTGTTACTTTTCAGTTTTATATTCCACCTATAAGTAAAATCATATGGTTCTTAATTTTTTCAATCTGACTTATGTTGCTTAATATGACCACCTCAGGGTCCATTTACGTTGTTGCAAATAGCAGTATTTTATCTTATCACTGAGTAAAATTCCATTGTGTAAATGTAACACAACTTCCATACTAAGTTTCTTACTTCTGATTTTTTATGACCACAAATACTAGCTTATTGAATATCTTTGTTCATTAAATTATTCTATATTTTGCATTATTTCCTTAGGACAATTTCATAAATGTGAAACTAATGGATCAAATCAAAAGAACATTTTATGACTCAATATGTATGGCAAGAATACTTCTCAAATGGATACACATGTTTAAATTGCAACCTGTGATACAGGAATTCCAATTTTACCATAACTTGTCAGTATTTGTTATCCAAAGATGGTATAATCATTCCTAATGAGAACCCAGTCTTTTCATTCTAGTATGCAAACCCATTTAGTGATCTTTGGCATCTTTCAGACCTACTTTTTATTATCTCATTTCGATTAAATACCTCAAAGTTCTCCAAAGAACAAAATAATATTTTATTTAACAGTAACAAACATTCTCCTTGTATGTATCTTTCCATTTTCTCTTGTACTTATTGTGGAAAAGCTATGGTTCATGCAGAAATGGAATGAGCTTTGATGATATTTTAAAATTCCATTTTATCATAGATAACAGATCTTAGAAGATACATGTGAAGCAGTTTCACATTTTTGTATTCATAAAAATTTGAAGACTGACAGAAATAATAAATAATAAATGCTGAAAAGGTTTATTGATAAGGTTCTGTCTCTACCTTGGTCCCTCCCTTCCTCTCTCCCTTAAGGTGAAGATTGCATATCATTCTTCAAATGCCAACAGTTATTTTTCCAGTCCAACACAAAGATCCAATGACATTCATCTTCAGAAAGGAAAAGAGTAAGCTTTCTTTCTTTAAATTATGTGGTCTTTAAATTATATTTATATCTAAAAATATTTAATTTGTTTTTATTGATGAAGTAATACTAGTTTATTGGTTTAATTTGTACTTTGTCATTCTCTGTGATTTTATTAAATTTTGTTTCTATATGTATTTTCAAGAATAGTGGCATTCAGTTAATCAGGGATATCTAACATCTAGATTATTCCAATTGCAGAAATTTTAATTTTATAAAATTTACTCAATACTGTTTTTAGTGTTTTACTAAGACCTTTCAGTCAACCCAACCATGCAATTTCTCTGCTCCTTCATCTGAGCTCCTGAATATTGCTAGAGGAAAAGCTACAAATTGCATTGATTGGTGCCATAGTTATTATGTATTTATTATTCACTAATTTATTTCAGACTCTCATTCAGGTACTGGAAATTTAATACAAAGAATGTTAAGATGCATTCACTGTCTTTAAGGAATGCATCATTTAGTGCTGAAAGGTGAAATGCAGAGAGAAGTTGAAGAATCATTCAAAAAGCAGATAATCCCATTCAAAAAACACTCAGATTTTCTAGAAAATGGGAAGGTTTAAGTACATGGTATACACATATTAAAAATAGCTGTTACCCAGAGAACATCAAAAGTCATTGAGATCATTTTTCATTTATTGTTTATATCTGTTAAGGGTTTGCTACATAAGAAATAACTCCCCAAACTTTAGTAGCTTTAAGTAGCTCAATTCCATGGTTGGCTAAGCAGTTGTTTTGGTCATGGGTATTTGAGTTGCTGTCTGCTGGTCTACGACAGCCTCACTCATGGATCTGGAGCTTCGCTTGGCGTGGTTGGAACTTAATCCCCTCCTCTTGGTCTCTCATATTCCAGGAGGCTAGCTCCACTTTGCTATATGGATGAATGGGCTCCCAGCAGTATAGAGGGCCATTCCTAATGCACACACTGCTCAGGACTCTGCTTGTGTCACGTTTGCTAGTATCCCATTGGCCAAAGCAAATGGCCAAACCTAGATTGGGTGAAAATGAAAAAAAAACAATTTCACTTTTGATGGGAGGGATTTTTTGTTTTTGTTTTTCCATTCTACCATATCACCATTCTAGATATTGGTGCTATTGCACTTCTAAGCAGTACCATGAAGATCTGATAAGAGTTGGAAAGAAAGGGTTGGGATCAGCGGGATCTGGAAGTAATCACACTTCGTGTTCTCACTGACGTTTTAGCCATAGTGATATGGGAAAAACATTCCGTTCTTCTCCTCCTCCTTCTATCTCACTTCTTTATATACTGAAACATTTTCTTTTTTAACCAAGATTACTGGGCTAATTCAGGGTAAATAGAATACCTTATCAAGCCCTACTGCTATTCCATGGCTATTCACCTTCTGGCTTTACCTTGGCCTTAGAAAATGAGTTCAATTTACCTACTTGGCAGGAGCACAGAGCTTATACGAAAGCAACTCCTAGTACATCTTTTGCCTGGTAACTGTGCTTCTGCATACTAGCTTGAAATTCACACACTGCACTTATTATTATTATTATTTTTTGAACTGAACTGGAGGCCTCACCTCATTCAGGAAGCACACCCCAGTTCAGCATATGGGTCCGCACAGGCTGGGGCCGGGATTCAATCCTTGGTCTCCAGGGCTTCAAAGCGAGCACTTAACCCACTGAGCCATCCCAGCTTCCCCACACACTGTGCTTAGAATGATGACTGTAAATTCTGAAATTGAGGCCACTCTAGCTGGTTTATTGCACATTGGTCCCCCATGCCTTTCCAAAATCAGTTCATATTGCCAGTTCATTTTACTCAGATCATATAGCCAATCTCTAAGTGCACGTTTCTTTGGCCACCCTATTCTACTTTGAATCCTTCCTCAGTTACTGATTTTTAAATAATCTTTCAACCTTTAAAACTCTCAGTCTCTGTTATTCATATGAACAGAATAATATATATTTTATAGGATTTTGTGATGATTCAATATAATATCTATAAAGTGTTCAGATTAGTGTCTAGCACATCAAAAATGTCTAAAAAATATTTTAATGTTGTTAGGTAAGGATACAGAGTTTAAGGGTTTATCTTTGAGTTCTGCTCCTTGGGATAGTGTTGCCCAATGTGATTTGGTAAAGTTGGCAAACAGGTTCTCAGGGCAGTCAAGAGCTTGATGCACTCCTCAAATATGTGTTTCATGAGAAAATGATCCAGAGTTCCATTATCCTAGAGAGATGAGAGGTGATAAATATCTCTGAATCAGAGTCTTTCATAAACTTAGTCTCCATATTCAAGAGTATATATTAAATGATGTTCTCCAAAGATGGCAACGATGGTAACATTGAAAGAGGTTTAGGTAGGCAAGCAGTAGTTTCACACTCACCTGTACCAGCTAGTCAGTGAATGCCTTATCTTGGATAGGCAGTTGGATGATGGGCAGGGGGATGCAGCAATCAAGATTCCATGTATAAAGCATGAATCCCATCCACCCTGTTGGAGGGCCATAGTCAATCTAATCAGGAAAGCTTTCCTGAGGTGTAACCACTCAGATACAAAATATATGACATGTTTAAACCTGCCTGTTATTTTCTTATACACACTAAAGTATTTAACCTCTGTATGTCCTTTGTGTTTTATGCCAGGGAGATTTTTTTATTTTTATTCAATTTATTGGGGTGACATTGGTTAATAAAATTACTTAGTTTTCAAGTCTACAGTTCTATAATGCATCCTGTATATATTGCACCGTGTTCATCACCCAGTGTCAGTTCTTTACTATATATTGGACCCCCTTTCCCTTTTTACCACTGCCCCCCCCCTTACTTTCTGGTAACCACTAAACTGTTGTCTGTATCTATGAGTTTTTGTTTGTTTGTCTTATTATTTGTTGTTTCCAGTTTTATATCCCACATATGAGTAAAAGCATATGGTTCTCAACTTTTTCTGATTTATTTCACTTAGCATGATAATCTCAAGTTCCGTCCATGTTGTCACAAATGACAGTGTTTCATCTTTTCTTATGGCCAAATAATATTCCATTGTGTAAATGTACCACATCTTCTTTATAGAATCATCTATTGAAGGACATTTGGTTGTTTTCATGTCTTGGCCACTATGAATAATGCTGCTGTGAACATAGGGATACATGTATCTTTACAGATAAATGTTTTCTGATATTTTGGATAGATACCCAGAAGAAGAATTGCTGGGTGGTATGATAATTCTATTTTTAATTTTTTGAGGAACTTCTGGACTGTTTTTCATAGTGGCCGTACCATTTAACTTTCCAACCAGCAATATATGAGGATTTCTTTTTCTCTACAACCTCTCCAACACTTTTTATTACTTGTCTTGTTGATAATAGTAAGGTGACCGACCGTCCTCCGGGAGGACGGTCCTCCTTTTGAAAGTTCTGTCCTCCCTCAAAAAGTGTCCTCCTAGATGTCCTCCTTTTCGACTTGTGTTCAGTTTTTATCCACAGAACTACCAGATATTAAAATAGATGACAATTGTCTATTTGAATAAATCAGAAAACTGAATATTTATTTAAATTCTGAAAAATTGGTCGAGTGGGAAAATGAGCATATTGAAGTTGATAAAAGATGGGTGGAAATATTCAACCATTTCAAAAGTGCACATATACCATATGAAAATTTACTTCTTCTAGTCCAATTTACATTGTGCTGCCCTGTTACTAACGCAGCAGTCGAAAGGGTATTTTCAATTGCTAATGATTTTTGGACAACTGCAAAATCAAGACTGAATGTTGATACTCTAGCTGCAGCACTTGCTGTAAAATTCAATATGAAAACTAGTTCTTGTACGGATATTTCTAATATTTTGTTAGAAAATGACGCATTAACAAAAAATATTCATTCAATCGAAAAATATTCATATTTAAATGATAATTAATCATAATATGCCTGTGTTATCTATTTACTATATTATAATGCTTTCTGTTTAGTTATTGTTGCAAAGAATAAATTTTTTTATTTGCAATATTTGTTTCTTTAATTTATTTATGTCCTTATTTATTTATGTCCTCCTTTTCATTGGAAAAAAGTTGGTCACCTTAATAATAGCCATTCTAACAGGTGTGAAATGGTATTTCATTGTGGTTTTGATTTGCGTTGCCCTAATAGCTAGTGAAGTTGAACATTTTTTCATATTATAATCTATAATGTAATTTCATTTTCAGTTCCTTGAGCATAAGAGATAGTATCTTTTTCAATAAATAATTTGACAAAACTGAATGAATTAGTCATGAATGGCAACAACTCATGACTAATGCAGATATACATAATTCATTTTAGCAAACTATGTGGAAAGTTTTCATAATTTAATATTTAAAATCAGTGATACTATAAATCATTTAACAGGTAGGAATTTTACATTGTATTGAAATTTTATTCATTGCAAAAATATTCATAACAAGTGCTCTTGAGAAAAAGTTATATTTATTAGTTACTCTATGTTCCAGATATTACATTGAAATCTTGCTACAAGAATATCGACTAAGCGCTTTTGTTGATGTTGGACTGTACCAGTATAGAAGTGTCTATTCTGAACAACAAACAGAAGATGCAGTAAATGAAGAACAAGTTATCCAATCCCAGTCAACAGTTGTCCATGAAGTACAGGTTTGCTATGATTCTAGATCCAACGTATAGAAAATAAATATTCAAAGGTAGTTCTATTTGGTTATTCATTTTGCTAGGTAAGGTACTATTTTGGAGGAAAGTTGTCGTAGGAAATTATTGAATTGTGGCTTTGAGTATTTGTATTAAAACTAAAGAGGCTGTTACTTAAGACATACATTATTCTATCATTTGCAGTAAAGTAAAGCAATAAAGAGGCACTGGATAACTGAATTATGCTGCTTTAAAAATTTTTTTTTCTACATAATAAAGATATATTTTTTTAAATTGAGAAATAGGTTATAACATTGGAAAACTGGGAAACCACTAATGCAACAAAGGAAGTTCAGAAGATCACAGTAACCAGCCCATGTATAGAAGTTAATACATGTTCACTTTATCAATATAGATTAATTTATAACATGGAAAAAACTGGTAAGTAATAAATTATAAGGAAGATTTCATTTCTCTTCGTATATACTTATAATTACAGAGAATTATTTGCTGTAGTAGTTAAATTCTGTCTGGAAAATGAAGTTTTAATAATATGCTCAACGAATATGAAGAAAGCTATATTATAAAGAAAGGCCTTCAGATTAAAATAGAAAATGTCATCAAGAAAAACATTTAGGGAAGCCAGGATGGCTCAGTGGGTTGTGCTCACTTTGCAGCGCCGGGGACCAGGGATCGAATCCCGGCCGCGGCCCGTGCGGAACCATGTGCTGAACTGGGAGCTCCCCCAGTTCAATTCTCTCTCTGTCTCTGTATCTCTCTCTCTCTCTCTCTCTCTCTCTCTCTCTCTCTCTCTCTCTCTCTCTCTCTCTCTCTCTCTCTCTCTGTCAAAAATAAATGAATAAATAAATAACATTAAAAAAAACATTTAAAAAATAGAAACATAATATATACTATTATTTGCCTCTATAAAGATTGTGATAAATGTATATCTAAATATACACAAGGATTTTATATATCTGTGACTCCCAGATGTAAGCTAATAGAAATTAAATTCATTACAGAGAAATAAAACATTTCTTTCAATTTCTCAAACTGAGTGATACCCATGAGACACTAATATAATGTTAATAAAAACATTATATTTCTATATTTTTCTATATTTTATATTTTAAATCCTGATAAAATAATCTTTGTTCTTTCTGTTAATTTTTTCCATCAGTAAATATTGCTGGGTGCTAACCATTTATCAAAACTGTGCTTATTACTAAGGGAAGATTAAACTAAAATATTCTCAAGACACCAAAATCCAATTAAGTAATCAATATTATTGAACTTGAATCAATTTCAGAACACAGTTTGATTAAGTGATAACATATAGTGCAGAATAGGAGTGCTTAAAAAATTCATATATAAGACATCACTGTTGGCTGTGGTAGTACAGAAAGATTTGAACTGTTCTTTTATTTTAATTTTTTTTAATTCATCCAAGTCTTGATTCCTGGTGATGCTTCTGACATCATTCTGCAATCAGCCTTAAATGACCTTTGGTCTTTAAAACCGGATGCAGTTCAAGTAATAAGAACAAAAGAACCCCAAAGTTATGTATACATGGTAACCTTTATTTCAACTAGAGGTAAGCATGTTTTTTTGTTTTGTTTTGTTTTGTTTTTTGCATTTCTCTATAAGATTTTTCTAGGAAACACATTTGTATCCAGTGCAACACAACTGAAAGAGGTAAAAGCTCCATAAAATGAGAGAGGAAACAATTGGATTGACAGCCTTGATTAGTTTTTAGGAAACACAGAAATTAAGTGGTTAATAGTTTCTATTGTAACTTATATTTCAGTTGTGTGTCAAGGCATGCATAACTTTAATTCATGAGAAATATACAATATATATATATATATATATATATATATATATATATGTATATATATATACTATATATATATATATATATATATATATATATATATATGAAAAATGCACTATCAGTATGATACCCTACTTTATAAATTATCAGAAATTAGTGAAGATATTAATACTGGAAGTGAAATTTAAGTAAGTCAGTATTGCCCAGGAGACACTAGTCTGGCCAGATCTTGCCTGATGAAAGCATTCTGTGGTCAAATCCACATTGGAAACACTACTTACCACAGCTTCTCCTTGTAGATTGACAGAGTTTATTAGGTCACTAAAATTCCAGAGGAGTCCTGCAGTGAGAAACAAACAAACAAAACCAAAAAGCAGTTCGCCTGTGTTTTATGCAACATTTCCCAAAATTATTTGATCTCTCAACCCTTTTCTTTCAAGTAACAGCTGTTAGTTTATTGATGTTTTATATAATCAAGCCTTAAAGCCACATTTAACAACCAGTTTGGCTTTTGGAGATATCTAGCTCATAAAATAGGTCTTCGAATATGTGTGTTTAATTTTCTTTGGAAAATCATTATTTTCCAATTAATTTAAGTAAAATGTTACTTCAATACTTATCTTATTTTATGAAATTATTTTATTGTTGAATGGAGAGTGAAGAATTATATTTAACATAAAATGAAGTTCTAAAAATTTCCCAAAAGGTAGATTGTCAGAATATTGTGTAAGTGAAGATAAGGTTATTCTTATTCTCTGAGAAACTTATGTATAGATCAGAGAGAAATACGGTACCAAAATTATAACTGCATTAATTCTAAGACTTTACCAAACAGAGAAAGACAATGAGATTCCACCAGTAAAGCATTCTCTAAAAGGAAAAAGACATCTGAGGAGAGGGCTTTCTTTCTCCCAAAGTAAAACTGTATAACAGGCCTTGCAGGTTTGTGACTGTTTCCTGAAATTCAGCTTTGTACCCTATACATTTCTAAAAAAAATAGTAATGTCCCAACCTAGCCCTTTATTAGTAAGATAGTAGTACTGGCACAAAGCTTACGTAATGAATTTTTGGAATATCCTGCTACCCATTGATTTTTACCTCATGGTCCCAATACTTCCTTCTATTTATCTTATAATACTTCCTTTTAAGTCATAGAATAGAATTTAATGAAATCATACTTTGTTATTTTTCTATTTCTTCTATGTATACATCTGCTCAAAGATCTACATTTTCCTATCATCCTTTGTTTTGTGATAATGGAACTCCAAATAAAAACAATTTTGTTAGATTTGAGTGTCTATTATGGATCTATTGATAGTTTATTAATTAACATCTTAAAATTTTGTTTGGTACTTCATTGCAGGAGACTTTGATATGCTCGGTTATGAAGTATTTGAAGGGTATAATATCACATTGGATATTACAGAACAAACCAAAGGAAAACCCAGCTTGGACACATTCACGTTGAATTGGGATGGGATCACTTCTAAGCCTCTAACCCCATGGTCGTCAGAAGCTGAAGTATGCTCTATATTAATTTTTTAAACAGAAAGCCATTTAAGTGTCCCCTTTCTATAAAAACACTTTAAGGAGAAGTAATATACTCTCCTACTTAGCATTATGGGTTGAAGCCAACCTATGGTGAGCAGAGGAGGGAGAAAATATCAGAAAGACAGACAATGAAGGGGAGTTCATAGATCCTTGCCAACAGGATCCAATGTATTACCTAGGGGTCAGCTATTCATAAAGAAAGAATGTTTATTGTGTGTTACTGAATGTTGACAACCACCTGCACAATGAGTTAAGTTAATATTTATTTAATGATTAAAGATCACATGTCATCCCAAGTTCTTAATTCTAAACATGATTTATATTTGTGTTTTGCCAAAGAAATAGATGTGGAAATTATAGGAGACCTCATGAATGTGTACCAATTCCTGTATACTACAGAATTATTTATTATTTTTTAAATCATCATAAACACAGTCTTTCCGTATTTGTATCTCTTCTTTTGAAAAACATAATACATTGGACTATATAGTTTTTTCCAGTTAATTTTGAGTTAATTTGGAAAACTATTTACTTGGAATGTGCTTAATTAGGTGCTAATTCATTAAGGTTTGCCTCATTGTTCTCTTTAAAAAATTATTAAACAAATTTGTCTACCTTGGTAATAACTAAGTAAGCTAAGATTAGCCAATTGGTTGTAACTATTGCCATTCTAAATTAAACCTCTTGAAAAAGTCATAGGACACTAAAATGATCACATATTACTTATTCAGGAAATGATTTCATAATTATGACTAAAATATGGAAATTATTCTATGATTATGTTATAACTAATTAATAGAATGAGTAGTAGAATTATTAATGTTCTAACTCTTCATAAAAAAGACATTACTGAAGTCCATGTTGTTAATTTAGTTTCAGGCAGCCGTGGAAGAAATGGTTAGCACTAAGTGTCCACCACAAATTACAAATTTTGAAGAAGGATACGTTGTAAAATACTTCAGAGATTATGAAACTGATTTTAACCTGGTATGGAATGTTTAATGAACTGTGAAACTGACCAACTTTATATAAATGTTTGGAATTTTGTCATTTCTTTTTTGAACTAGCATTAATTCCTTCATCATTCAAAGTCAAATTGCAAATATATTTTGGTAATGAGTGTCCTAGCATCTCATTGTGTTATAAAATGATGCATTTGTGAAAGCAGAACTTCCACCACACATGAATTTTCTTAATCAAAAGAAAGTAGGCAAGATGGGCAAATATAAAATCTACAGAGTTTTTTGTTTGTTTGTTTTCTTCACTTGGATGCGGAGTGTATTCCTTTTCCTCATTGGCTTCAGAGAATAAAATTTGTAGTAGGGCATTGTATAGTAAATAGTTGCCCTTGTTTTTTGAAATCACTCTCTTTTCAATTAGTACAATGCCTCATGATTATTTCTTTCTTGGTGTGATATAAAGATTTTTTCTTTGATATCCAGTAAAAAACAAACAAACAAACAAAAAAACCATTAAAATACACTTACCTTTCTAATTCTTGTTTTAAAGCCTTGAGGAAGCCAGATAGTCGTGATTTCCAAGTGAACATTATCAGAATAAGAAATATGCTAGTTATTTATATCAGATCAATACCCTAGAAATAAATGAGCCTTTAAACATATATATCACATTATAGGTTATATAGATGGATTTATTATTGAAAAAGGGAAAATTTTTCCACTTAATGGGCTATGATTTCAGCCTAATTTAATAAGTCTACACGTATTGTGGTTCTCCTCTGTTGAATGTATTCTAGTACTTGCAGCCGTGGGAATTGCACAAGTAATTTACATTATATTCCTTTTCTTCTTCATCTCACATCATGGCTAAAACACACCCTCTTTGCATCACCTTACCCAGACTATTCGCATTTCACAACACCATTCTCCCACATCTCTGCTTCTGTGCACTGATTTTACCATCTCTGAAGCCACTTGATGCACTTTTCTTTTTAAATACCCCCTGTTTATCCTTAAAGACAACTAATATATCACTTTCTCTGAGTCATCTTTGTTGATGCTTTTGTATGAGTTTATATGAGGCCTCCCTTCAGTGTTGGTTTTATGCATATATTCCTTGGTTCCTTTGTTCTAAACTGGTAGGCTCCTGTGTTTAGGAATAGTGTCCTTCGGCACTTGAACACTGAAGAGTAAACAAAAAGCAAACGTGTAAACAAACATACAAAATCTTGGCACACAGTGAACACTGAATAAAGATTTGTGGAAGGATTAAATATTTTTTATGGAGTTCATAATACATAGGGGAAAGACAAGATTTGGAAAGCAGTTTAATACAGGTACAAAGGATTATGTGCTTATGGATCCAAATAAGTGATATAGGATGAGAGCTATAGAGTTTCAAAGAAGGACGAATATTTCAAGTTAAAGCATGATGACTAGGGAAACAATGGGATCTGAGTTGGAACTTGAATGACTTGGTGGGGATGCTGTGGAATAAAGCAGGACAGTAAATCATGTTGTCATTTAAAATACTGTTGTTCCTTCAGGAACCTATTAATAGAGGGCAGAAGACAGCTGAAACTGATGCTTACTGTGGTCGTTATTCCCTGAAAAACCCAGCTGTTCTTTTTGACTCAGCAGATGTTAAACCAAACAGACTACCATATGGAGACATTTTATTGTTTCCTTATAATCAGGTAAGCTCAACAAAATGACATACTAATTAAATTTGTAAAATACCTTGGTAATAAAACTTCATGAAATTTTCAGACAAGGGTAAGTGTTTGTCATATGAAATCATGTCACATTGGACAGGCATTGTAGTTCACTTTCTGGGTGTTTGTGATTTAAAACAAGAAATTAAAATAATATGCAGTAGCATTCTCGTGTATTCTGCTTTATCCCATAATTTTAGGAAAAAAAAATATTTGTACACAAATTTAAATGCTAAAAGTTATATATATTTTTTTAATAATCCTTTATTAACTAAGAAGAAACAAAAATGGATAGCCATTACCAATGTCATCCCAATAAATTTAATAATTAATTAATTAATAACAAAGGAAAAAAGAAAGGAGAACCATTATAAAAACAGACTTTCTGAGAACACACACCCACACATACACAAATAGATAGTCATCGTAGCATGTTCTTGGGTATCCAATTAGGGAAAAGTGAAAAAAATAATAAGAAGAGAAGATCGCAGTTTGAAGATAGGTATTTAAGACTGGCAATCATAGAATTACTCTTTATCCTGTTTTAAAATTCTCAAATTGTAACATATGTTCTAAAGTTCAAAGTTCTAAATATATTTACCATTCTTATGGTGTTGTAGACCATTTAAATTGATATTTAATTATGATTTTACAGTGATATCTCCATCTCTAAATGATCAGTTGCATTCATATCTCAATTTACCCAAATAGTTATCTCTCTTCTTTATCTATGTGTAATGAACTTCTAAATTTACAAACAAGTTCAATTAGAACTGGAGTTAATTCTTATATAGTTCCATGACTATAAGAAAAGCATATCAAAGGGAAAATAATAGAGTATTAATCATTAATTATAAAGTCATCTGAACTCTACTTCCTTATCTATAAAATCTTTCCCAATTCTTCTGTACTTCATTGGCTGAAGTTAATCATTCCTTTGTGTGTTCTGATACATTTTATATAGAAAATGCTCAATAGATATTTATTGGTTGGGATTGAATTTGAGTTGCTACAAAAAATTTAATACTAAGGTATTGTTACTGATTTTTCCCCATATTTTCTACGTAGCTATGTTTTGCATACAAAGGATTCCTGGCAAATTATATTGGTCTAAAATTTCAATACCAAGACAAAGGCAAGATTACCAGAAGCACTGATATGCAATTTACATATACCTTTGCTTATGGAAACAAGTAAGTTACACTATGAATTTGAAACTTTAATGATACTGTAGTATCTAAACTATGAAGATAAACCAAACCCATTTCATGTCTGTTTGTTTGCTTTTGAGAAATCATGTGCATCACAAATCTAACTGCAGTTTTCTGCCCTCTACACAGCTTCCTGCCAGAAATAGTTATGCCAAAAATAAGTTTATAGATTATAAAAATAAAAGTTGGTATCATGTTATCATACTCAGGACTTTTTAAGAAACAAAGCAATGATAAACTGTTTTTGTATACCAAGTTTTCTTATATAGTAGATTTTAAAACTTCCAAATGATATAATTAGTAGCATTCTACTTAGAGACCCTAAGTACTTTAATTTAAAGAATACTTTAACTTAGTGTAGTGCTGCATATGATTTTCTAAAGCTATGTCATTCTAAGCTTTGCTGCACCAGAAGTGGATACCATGATGATTTTGCAAACCATGAAGGAAATGAGAATAAAAAAAACATCCAAACAAAATAGATAATTAATAACTATAGTAGTAGCAGATATAAAGAACTATTTTTAGTTATTTGAAAGTCAGTATTTATCTCTTCGTTGCAAACCATTATAGCTGAATTGCTTAATTGTAATTTATGGGAAAGCCTGAATCTAAATAATGCATTTAAAAGGTACTATACTATAAATATCTTAGCATATTTTTTATCAATTGGAACAAATAGAACGTGCAACTCCAGTGAACCCTTTGGGAGGTAATAGCAAGTTCATTTTGCTTCTTACGGTTGGACTGAGTTTATTGTTCTATCCCTGATATTTTTTACTAAAATAGTTTACTTCTTTCTAGTGTCTTGTTTTTGTTTATGTGTTCTATCCCAAGGTACGTGCTCCTTAGTTTCCTTGTCTGTTGCTACAGAATATTTACATTCCTGTGGTGACTGCCAAGGCTACAAAAACAAAACAAAACAAAAACACTTATATTTGGATGCAGGGTTAAATCTTTCTGCCAATGTATGTTTCTGTCTGCTGTTCCTTCTTACAGCTGCTTTTCTGTGCTAATAAAGTATTCTTCACAATCTTATGGGGAAAATACAAAAAACAAAAACATTTACTCTTTAAGATTTTAATGGTTATTATAGTGTATTTGTTTATATTAAACATTATAACTGATCTGTATGCCTACTTCATTAACCATATTTCAGCTGGATATATACTTGCATAGACCTTCTGAACCTCATACAAACCAAATACATTGGGACTAATTTTTCTCTTCAGAGGATTAGTTTACAGAAAACATCAGAATCACAGTCCTTCTATGTGGACACACTATACATTGGACAGACATCTACAATCACAATGTGGGATGGTATGTTGTATCATTTCATATCTACTCAAACCTTCTAAAATATTGTATAGTAAAATACTACCATAAAAAAGTATTTAGATTATGTAGCTTAGATAGACACATTAACCTCTAAATATTTATGAGTTATTTTATCACAGTAATGTTATTATTTAGATCTGACATTATTGGTGATGTTGACATTGACATAGTAAGATTTAGCATCTTTCAAAGGACTTGATAGTAATAATAGTGTAACAAATGAAGACATTAATTCTGGTAGTCTTAACATTGTTTTTCTGGTCATGTTAGTAGACTCATATTTATAATAAACTATGATAATAAAATGATTAAAATTAAACTGTGATTTAAAGAAAATCACCCTAACTCCAGTCACCTTGAAAAGTGACTATTCCCATTTTTCAGGAGTTTTGGAATCTTTTCCTTTGCAACTATTTCCAAGTGCAAGGTCGTGAGTCAATTGGTAAAAAATTAAATGTTACTACATTAGTCACTCCTTTTGAATTCACTGTCACCCAGATCTACATTGTGATTGGTAGAACACATGTATAAGACAGCTGGTTTGTGCTGGGATAAATGCTGTAGTTCGTTAAACATTTGGTAGCACCTACCATGTGCCAGACATTGTGTCAGGTACTAAAGAAAGACAAGTGAATTTGACAATCCTGGCCCTGCCACACATTCTACTGAGTACCTAGAACAGAGCAGCGCTAACCCAGGGTTTGGTGGCTTTTAAATAACAATTTAAACAGCTTTTTTCTGTTTTACCTGATGAGGCTCAGATGTCAAAAGACTTAAATTAAAACTTTATATTCTGGTAGTGATAGTTTACCAGCCACCACAAATTACTTGCCTTAAGGTCTTCTTCCTAAAATTTGATTTTAAAGAGCTTACGTGGATAATATGTGGATATTATTTGATAATGATTTTTTTAACCAGCAAAAGCTATGCAATTTTATTATATTTCCCATTTACTAATACTTTATGTTCTTTAGAAATGCCAAAGAGAAGACTTCCGGCATTAGCAAATAAAGGGATATTTTTGAAGCACTTTCAAGTGAATCAGACCAAAATTAATGGATCAAGTATGACCATACAATATTCTGTCACCATGACTTCATATAATTGCAGTTATAATATACCCATGATGGCTGTGAGCTTTGGACAGGTAAGCCTAGAATTTTCAATTTACTATTTTCAACTAATGAAGCATTAGTTTTGGTTTAGTAAACTTCTTTTTCATTTATACAAATTTCTGACATACAGATTGAATATCTTTTTATTGGACAAGACAGCTATTCTAAGGATAAAGGAAGACCTAGAGCTTGTTGAACTTGAGCATGAAAATTTATTTTAAGCATTAAAAAAATAAATCTTCAAAAATATATCTATGGGAAAAAAATGAGAAAATAGCCTTAAGAAACAATCAGATTTAATTAGAATCTTCTCTGTTGATTTAAAAGGATAGGTTATGGACTCTTCCAACAGAGATCCTTGAATAGAAATTATTGAAAGCAAATTTGGCACTCTATTGTTTTTAAATTGTTTCTGTTATAAACACCATTTATTTTTTGCTGTATCAAAATATTTTTCCACAATTCCAAAAAGATCTGAACATTTTTTTTTTTTTTTTTTTTTAAACTTTGATTTGGAGTCTTGGCCTTGTACTTTTTTTTTTTTTTATATTTATAGAGAGTAATTATTTTATCTTTAGTGCATATTTATTTCTATTTTACTCTTGACAGATAGAGAGAGAGACAGAGACAGAGACAGCTAGAGAACCGAACCGTGGGAACTCCCCAGTTCAGCATGTGGGTCCTGCCTGGGCCGGAGCCGGGATTCGATCCTCGGTCCTCGTGGCCTCAAAGCGAGCGCTCAACCCGCTGAGCCGTCCCGGCTTTTCCCCTGAACATTTTTATACTGCTTGTGTTATTTATAAGATAAACATTAAAAATACGATGAATATTTTTAAATTCAGTGTCCCACAAAAATATATGAGTTAATATAATTTCCTACAACAAACAAAAAACAAATATAATAAGCTGAAGATGAAGGGTTAAATAATGATTAAATATTATAGCTAGAGTCTCATAAGTAATGTTTTGCTAACTAAACAATTTTATGATTAAAAATACTGAAAAACTATAAGTATTCCAAAAAAATTGCCTTTACCACTATTCTGGCCCAATGTTTTCATCATAGTATCTTCAAGACGAATGTCTTATAAATATTTTTTAGTCTTTTATTCTTAGATCTATAACAAAATGTCATAGCTAACTCAGGACTTAATGTTGTCAAGGCATCTATGTCAAAAGTCTCTCATTTTTCAAGATTCCTCATCAAAATGGTAATTGTATCCTCTAACTTCCTAATTACTAATTGGAGACTCTGGACCTTATATTTTTGTGACCTTTAAAAAAAAATTCATCACCATACTATAAAATTGTACAACTGGAACCTATGTAATTTTTACTAACCAAGGTCACCCTAATAAATTTAACAAGAAAAAGAAAAAGAAAAAAAAACATTCAAAAGAAAAACACATTTGGTAATGTGCACATATGTTAAATATCCAGCTCAATGATTTTTTTGTAAAAACTGTAACTTGGAGATAATCATGAATTCATATGCAGTTGTAAGAAATAATACAGAATTATTTCTATATCCTTCACCCATTTTTCCTCAATGGTAACAATTTTGTATGATTATAGAATAATAGCACAACCAGGAAATTGACATCAATACAATCTACCAACCTTATTCAGATTTTGCCAGTTCTACTTATTCATTTGTGTGTGTGTATGTGTGCGTGTGTATTTGTGTAGTTCCATACAATTTTATCACATGTGTAGATTCATCTGACCACCACAGGACAGTTCACTCACAAGGATCCATCATGCTACACTTTATAGCCACAGCCACTTCTCTCCCACCTGCACTCCCTTTTATCTGGCAATTATTAATCTGTCTCTATAATTCTGTCATTTCAACAATGTTACATAAATTTAATCAGTCCTTATATAATCATACCAGCATGTAACCTTTAGGGATTGGCTTTTAGCGTAATGCCCTTGAAATTGTTCCAAGTTGTTGTGTTTCATCAGTAGTTTGTACATCTTGATTGCTGAGTAGTATTTAATGGTTTGGATGTCCCACAGTTTAACAACTTACTCATCATAGGACTTTTGAGTTGCTTCCAATTTGGGGGTTATTATAAGTAAATCTGCTATAGCTATTAATCTATAGGTTTTTGTGTGATATAAATTTTCATTTTTCTGGGTGAATTTCCCAACAATGCAATTATGGGGTCATATGATAAATACATATATAGTCCTGTGAGAAACTACAATATTCTTTTCCAGAGTGAGTGTATCATTTACACTCCCACCAGCAATGTAGGAGTGATCCAGTTTTTGTAATACCAGCATTGACATTATCATTATTTTTCATTTTAGCCATTCTGATACGGTATTCTAATACTCATTTTGGTGTTAATTTGCATTTCCTAATGGCTAAGGGTGATGAATACCCATATATCTTTTTTTCTGTGAGTTATTCCTTTATTTTTTTGCCCATTTTCTAATTGGATAATTTTGTTGAGGTTTTAAGGCTCTTTATATACTCCAGATACAAGTCCTTGGTCAGATATGTGGTTTGCAAATACTTTCTTTCAGTCTATCCCTTGCCTTTCATCTTCTTCATAAGGCTTTTGCTTTGATAGAGCAGAAGTTTTTAGGTATTTTTAATTTAATTTTTATTTAAGTCTATTTGATATACATATTATATTTGTTATATTAGTTTTGGGTGTACGATATGTACTCTTTTGCATCTAGCTTCTTTTGTTTGGTATTGTGAAAGTCATGTGTTGCCTGTAGCTGTAGTTTTTTTCTTTTTTATTGCTTTACAGTATTCAGTGGTATGAGTATATCACAAATTATCCATCCTATTGATGGGCTTTTGTATTATCTCCAGTTTGGAGCAATTGTGAATAAAAGCATTGTGAACATTCTTGTATATGTAGGCTGATCAAACCTATCATTTTAAACAGAACAGAAAACAATAGTACTGTCCTGTTTCAAATGGTATATATGGTCAGCCTACTGACAACTTGAATTTAGCCCAGTGAGACTAGGGGACCACATGTACTATTTGAAATAGGACAGTTCCATTGTTTTCTGTCCTATGTAAAATGGTACGTCTGATCAGCCTATGTATTTGCCTTTTGGTACTTACATTCATTCATTTCTGTGGACAATGGGGCTTATAGTTTCAAATTCCACAAGACTGAGATAACTAGGAGGGATCAGAAGCAGGAGAATATCATTTTCACTGTTACAGTTACAATCTGTGAATTTTTATAGCATGGGTTGCTTTTGTCAATTGATTGGGACTCAACATTAGACAGGTATTTCCTTGGTCGGGATCAGTCACTGTGCTGACCATTAACTTCTGCACACCATTAGTTACTTTTTCAAGTTCCCATATGTTATTTCTTCACAAAGGTTTTTAGGTTTTTGATAGCCAAGATCATATCTCATGTTTCTTTGCCTCCCCGTGGTGATTAGCACTGTACCTTTTATGGAATGCCTACTCAGTAAATATTTGCTCCTTGAGTGATGGAGAGTACTCTCCGAATTAATGAGGTATTACTGTGGTTACAGATGATTGCTGCACAAATGACTGAGTTGACTTTGGCCTCATTATTGTGGCTATATAGGTATGGTCTGTGTTGATTTATGTGCCTCTCCTTAATGTTCTGAAGAATCTTGAATACCTGATTTTCATGTATGTCATGTCACAGAGTTGTACCCTGGTGAGCTAGAAATCATGATAGCCATTGTTATGTTTCATCATTTTATCAATAGTTATCTTGGAAATCATGTTAGCTGTGGTTATCATTAATCATTTTATCAATATTTATGTTGGAAATTAGATAATCACCAATGGAACAGAGAATGAGTCTGTGTACAGAGGAAACAACTGGCCTGGGGAGTCAAAGATTCGTATTCAAAGAATTCAAGCAGCGTCTCCACCTCTAAGGGGCAGTTTTGACATTCATGCTTATGGACATATTCTCCAAGGTATATGAAAATATTTCACAACATGGTATATGTATCAGTTGGACAGTGCTGACCTAGACAAGCATAATTAATATTTTGGTGTATTTCTTTCTAATATTACTTCTCAACATAATTCATATAATTGAAATTATGTCAGTAATGTAGAGAGCTAAATGATCCAGAACAAATTGCATTTGCACATTTTCTTTGTTGCCTTACCAGAAATGCCAGGTTATATTTTCAAAAGTTTGTTTTTTGTATATATCCATGACTTAGAGGTTGTCTATAATATTAATTGATATTAAAAAGAAAAGTGTTTAAATCAAGGCTATCATGTAAGGTACATTACTCATGCAGTTTTGATTCCAAACAATATGTAAATTCTTGGCATAAGTAGGATGCAAATTCATCCTTACAATGTTGGAGGACAGTTGTTTTACAAGAGATGATGTGTAGTAGTACACATTTTGTATATTTTAAGGATGCAACTGGTTTGTGAGTTTTTGCCTCCTGCTATTTACCATCCCTCTCTGAGTGCAGACCTCCCTGCTGAGGTGTCAGCTGCCGATTTGCAGTTTGCTCTCCAGAGTCTGGAAGAAGTGGGAAGAGTCTCTGTTACACGAGAGGGAACCTGCGCTGGATTCTCGTGGAACATCAAGTGGAGAAGCACGTTTGGAAAGCAGAACCTTCTACAGGTCCACTCATTTGTCCCAGTTTCCATTTTCTTTTCTGTGTTGCATGCTTATTTGCCCCCTGCTTCACTTCAAAAAGAATTGGAGACTATGAATGTAATTTAACATGCCATCTGTAAACTAAACATTAAAGAAAGGAAATTGAGAAGATGATTCTAAATTAAGTTAACCAGATGTTCTCTCTCATGGAGAAGAGCTATTAGTACTTTATTCCCTAAGCCCCTTGGAAAAAGTCCAGGAATATGTGTTAGAAGACCCTTGACAGGGGCAGGAGGAACGTAGCCAGGGCCAGGCTCAGAACTAAATCTGGGTATACTTTAAGAGAGGAAGGAGAGGGGGGTGATACAAGCGTAAGGAAACTCACTGTGTAATTCTACTACTGTGCATGGGGTCTGTATTCTGGGGCCTTGGATGTTTTTGGGGTTTTAAAGGTGACCTTTTTTTAAGGTTGTAAGGGAAGCACACCGCAAGTTCTCACCTAATTACCTTTGTTTATCATGGAAGGGGGAGGAGCCAGGCCCAGAGCATGTAAAAGAGAATAGTCTAGAAGTGACTAGACTCAGTTTGTCAAACATTAAAAATGAGTCTCAGGGGGAAGCCAGGATGGCTCAGTGGGTTGAGCCCTCACTTTTCAGCGCCGGGGACTGAGGCTCGAATGCCGGCACCGGCCGGTGCGGAACCATGTGCTGAACTGGGAGCTCCCCCAGTTCAGTTCTCTCTCTATCTCTGTATTTCTCTCTCTCTCTCTCTCTCTCTCTCTGTCAAAAAACAAATAAATAAATAAATAAATAGATAAATATTTTTTAAAAGAATTGTTTAAAAATGAGGCTCTGTTTTAATGATGAGAGTGTCAGGAAACAGCAAATTGGTTTGACTTCTTGAGATGATGATTTAGTAGTATCTAAATACAGATGCCTTATGATTCAACAGTCTCAGGTACAGAACTCTATGACTGAAATACTAACACAAATAGTAAATGGTATAGGCAGAAAGGTAGTCATTCGAGCATTATTTATGAAAACCTAGAAAACTAAATCCCCCATCAATACGAGAATGGTTATTAAAGTGACACAACCTTAGCACGAATACCATGAAGCCATATGTAGACATGCACATATTTACCTGAAAAGATGTCCCTGGCATAAGGTGGGAAAAAAATACAGAACTCTGTTCATGGGGAAAAAAAAGGAGACTAAGAGGAAAGAGGAGACCAAATAAATAAATAAATACATACATAAAATGTGTATAAGCTTGGAACACATAGAATACAGTGTACCATACATAAACTATATGGATGTCAGAAAGATGTGGGGGTGAACCTGAATAGCCTGACACTAGCAACTGAGTCAGCTCTAGTGACTGGTCTTCCTCGTGGTACCTCTGCTGATGTCTGCACATCTCACCCTTTCTCTCTTCCCTGACTAATCTCCTCTGCTTCTTCATCATTTCTGCTCCTGATCACTTTGGGTCACACATGTGTCAGCCTGGAGATGCCCATCTCTTTGCTAGCCCCTGTATATATCACAAGGCTACTGTATTGGCAGAGGGATTTTGGAATGTGCAAGGTTCATTTTTACCATTCACAGAAAATGAAACTCTTATGCGTAGATGAATAACCAGAGGTGAAAAACACTAAAGGGGAAGAGTTGACTATCAGGTGGAAAGAGGACTAAATTCTTCAATTATTCAACAACCACTTAATCAAAGTGATCATATTCAGAAAAAGCATAGAATATTTTGAGATAAAATTTGTGAATTCATTTTCCTTAGGTATTTTGTTCTAGAAATTCAAGTTAATTTTAGTCATTTAATTTAAATTTTAGTTGATACACTATATAATAATATAATAATCTTCACATTTTTTTCTTGGGTAGATTATGCTCATTTATGAAAAGGTACCTTTTCCAAGAAATGTGACTAAAATTGTTTTGGAAGGTTTTTTTTGTTTTTTGGGTTTTTTTTTTTTCATCCTTTGTCTTTTACTCACTATCAACTATGCTTAAATTTAAAAATAAAAATTAGGGGGGTCATATTTATCACACCCTTTCTAGTAAGATGATTTTGTCTAAAAATAGATTAATGATTCCAACATTATTGGAGAAAAGGCTAACATGACAGTTATGAAGATAAAGCAAGGTGGCTTATTCAGACAGCGCATACTTGGAGACCTTCTGCGTATACCCACCCAACAGCCACAGGTATTTTTGAAACTCCCCTCAAGATGTTTAGTAACATTTTAAATATATAACTGGTTTGTAATATATTAAAAGCCTGATAAAACAGGAACGATTGCATCTCTCCTTTCATGTGAATATTAGTGTTAACAGTTGATCAACTCAGTATTAATAATTTTATGACTTTTGGGGAAATTATCTTCTGATAAAAGTATGGATTTTTAAACTCTATTTCTGCCTGTTAGAATTTGAAAATATATTTCTTTACTTGATCTTTATAGTGATTCTGTGAAGTAATTTTTAATGCTACCACCTAAATGATGAGAAAATTAGAGTGCAAGGGTTCAGATGACTTTCCCAAGAGTAATCTTTATTTTCCTTCATAGCACTCACTAGCACCAGGGCATAATATGCATTTACTTTATTATTATTATTATTTATAGTCCTATGCATCTGTCATTTCACCCTCACTAGTCTATAAGTTGGGTACAGCAAGGAAGTCATCCGTTTCATTTAATGTTGTATTCCTATATTCTAATGTTTATAGCTGAGCCTGATACGAAATGGTTCCATTTGCTGAACAAATGAATGTAGTATCAAAGCAGAAAAAGTGTAATTATACTAGACTAACTTTTGTCAGCAAACAAAGTAAACAAAATTCCATCATTTGTTCTATGCATATTCTGCTGAACCATGCTACCTCTTTACCTCTAATTTCTACCTCTATGTTTTCTTATTTGAAGGTTGAAGTTTATGTCAATGGAATTCCCGCTAAATGTTCTGGTGACTGTGGATTTACATGGGATCCCATGACTACTCCCATAATCTGGGCCATAAACCCTTCTCAAGGTAATCTCTTGCTTTTTAATTTACAGCATGGGGTACAAGACAACTAGCGAAAATGTAAATTCCGATAATGATTTTTTATATGCTAGTGTTACCAACTAAGGCAAGCAGACAGTTCTACATAGTGGAAAATATCTGTCAGTTCTAAAAGCTATGGAAAGATTATGAATGAATTATTTTTGAAAAACAAAGAGAAAAAAAAAATTTACAGTTGAACTAACCTGTCTTGTATTTCTTTAGTTCCACCACATTAGAATCAGTCTTTAAAAATTCACTCTGATATTGAGGCACTTTTCTTAAACTTCGCTACCTAGGGTATGAATTGGAATCTTTCATCCTATGAGACTACTACTTCTAGGAGATTTGGTGCTGAAAGGATAGTAACTAGATGACTGCTGTTTAGTAAAAGAAAATATCTAGGTCCTAGATTTAAGAATAAAAGATAGAGAAATTATTGCTAAGCACTCAGCCTAGGGGTAACAGATTATACCATGTCTTCATAGTATATGATTGCTTTTAAAAATGTGATTATGCTTTGTGCGTGAACCCTTGGCAATTTTGACACAATTGCCAAGATTTTAAGAGCAAAGAAATTGTAGCTAAAAATAACTGCATAAAATGTTTGCTACTGTTTTAAGGTAGATGTCTATAATTTTTACCCCTTTTAGTATAGAGTCAATACTGCCAATTTCATCTTTGAAAATCACACTTGGAAACACATCATTGCCTCCATTATTGATCTGATCTTCCTCAGTTCTCCTTTTGACAATCCTAAAATGTGTGAAGTGTAATTAATTATATGTCAGAAAATACAATTTGAAATTAAAAAAATAGCACAACTTTGTGTTGGAAGAATATATTCTTCAGACCCTTTTTTATAGCAATGATATTAACTTTTAGATAACTTACATTATCCAAGAATAAGGACTAGATAAATTTTAATTTGGTTATAGTTCTTTGGTATCCTCATTTTTACATCTACCTTTGTGTTCTGTAATGAATTTCCACTTTTATATGCACTTTCTAAAAAATTATTTTTTATTCAAAATAATTAACCTGAATTACTTTTTACCACATTTTGGTAAATTTTAAAACAATGAAAACATAAATATAAATAACACTAATTTTAAAAGCCACATTCTCTTCACTGAAAATTAACAGCTGTTATCATTTTGTAATATTAACTTCCAATCATTAGTTTTAAAAAGAAAATATAGGGACAGCTAAGGACCTCTTTAAGCACTAATCCTAGTCCTATTCTCCTACAAACTTCCCCAAAGGAAATCACAGTAATTAATTTTGTGTGTATTCTTCCATGCCATTTTTACCATTCCAGTAATTTTACCAATCTTTTAAAATTTATGAATGAGATAGTACAGAGTAAATATCATTTGAATCTTTTATCATTCAGCATTCATTTTGAGAAATCTTTATAAGGTTTTATGCATATCTAAATTGTTACTTTAAAATATTTCCTGAATATACCGATTTATTTGTTTTTCTATTGATGGACATTAAGGTTGCTTACACATTTTTCTTTTACATAGATGAGTGTATTGAGCTTTGTTTTACAAATCTTCTATTGCATACATGCTAGAGCTTCTTTAGGATATATGCCCAGATATAGAATTGCTGGGCAATAATTAAGTACATGTGTATTCAGTTTATTACGTGACCAAATTGCTCTCCAAAGTGGCAGTACTTCCAGCAAGTATGAGAACACCATATTTCCCACATCCTTGCCAGTACTTGATATCAGCTTCCTAATTTTTGGTCAATCTGATCTCATCATTGTTTTAATGTGTCTATTCCCTGATGAGTAATACACATGAGCATCTTCTTGTGTGTCTCTTGGACATTTAAAATATTTTTTTTCTGAAAATTGCTTGTTCAGATTCTTTATCCATTTATCAGCTTATCTTTTTTCTATTGACTTGTAATTGTGTACTATATACTGTGTTTACTAATCCTTTGCATGTGTCTTCTTCCAATATACCACTTATGTTTTATTTTAGTGTCTTGTTCATAGAAACATTTAAATAATTACTTTATTTTAATTTATATATCTTTTCATTTATGATTAAACATGATTTTTTCATATTTCATTTAAGAAATCCATCTCTACGTTAATGTCACTAAGATATTTGGTTATGTTTTTTCCTAAAATTTTAGAGTTTTGTTTTTCATTTTTAGCTGTTTAAATCCATGTGAGATCTTTGTTGCATGTGATTGCACAAGGCTGTCCAGAAAGTATCCAGCTGTGTAACATGAAAAATAGAGGCATTTATGGCTGGACTTCTTTCAGACAGCCCTGGTCTATAAGTAGGAGGACCATATAATTTATTGGTCCAAATTTGGACATTGTTATGAGTTGCATAGAAAATCATTAAGTATAAAATTCTGGGATAGCAGGTGTAATCTGGTAATATTCTATCACCCTAAAGAAACCCTATTTTATTTCAAATAGAAAGTGTCCACAACACTTAATTTACAGTTTGTCCTGTTCTCATAAATCTGTAATGGCAGTTCTGAAATAGTCTAAGTTACCACATAGAGATGTTTGTTTTAATTTCTTTATTGTAAGAACAATTTCCCTTACCTCGTTTGATACTTTCAGTCAGATAATTCTTTCCACTAACCTCTATCAACACAGATTCAAAATGTGAAGCAATGTAGAGTAATGCAATGGGGGGAAAATTACAATTGCAAAATAAGTGTCCTTTTTCTCTGCTTGCTTATAGGTTTGTTATTTATATTTTAGAAAATAGGCTTATTTTTCTCTGAGTAATATCTAATTTCGTAACAACAGATTCTGTGTTTTGTCATTTTAACACTGTTATTTCTACTTGTCATTTTCAGGGTCCTATGAAGAAAGCACAATCTTAACCATATTAGGCTCTGGGTTTTCTCCTAATTCAACTGTTTCAGTCTCAGTTGGACCAATAGGTTGCTCTCTTCTTTCTGTGGATGGTGGGTCCTTTAAAAATTATTATTGAGCCTAATGTTCTTCTTTAAGAGAATGTGGAATCGATGAGCACTATTATCTGATAGTATACCCTTTGAGGTCATGAAATTTCTGAGCTGCTCTGAATGAATATTATTTTAATCTTTGCTTACCAAAAGATTAAAAAGATAAGAAATTTATCTAATTCTTTCACTGTTCTAAAGTGTCTTTATCCCATGATAGTTGACTTGTATTCTTCTTTTTCCCTTTATAAAGTGATTGCATGAAATCTTTCCCACCTGAAAGTAATATAAAATAACATTGAATTTCCACTGTAATTGAAAATAAATAAATAAATAAATAAATAATAAAAAAACAAAAAGGAATATTTTCTTCTCTGGTGTGTCTCTGGGCCACAGAGAAGTATAAAATTGCTGTTCTGGTACTCCACGGTCCCCTATGCTTTGACGTCCCACATTAGTCATACAATAAGAGAACATGGACATCTTCCCTGACTTCTAGTCCAGAGGAACCTCTATCCATTAACATAGAATTTAAAGATTAGTTACATTTTCTGCTCACGGAAAAAGAAGGCCATCATTATTTTACTTCCCTAAATTCATTTTTTGCAATCCTAGGTGTATTTCTTAATTTTAACAAGTTGAAAAATATATAAGCAAATCCACCTTTCATATTATTTAAGTTGTTTTTAGTTTAGATCATCTATGCCAGGGGTCCTCAACCCCTGTTACTAGTCTGTGGCCTGTTGGGAACCAGGCCACACAGCAGGAGGTGAGTGGCAGGTGAACAAGCAAAGCTTTATCTGTATTTACAGCCGCTCGCCATGACTCGCATTATTGCCTGACCTCCGCCTCCTGTGAGATCAGCAGCAGCATTAGAGTCTCATAGGAGTGCAAACCCAAGTGTGAACTGAGCATGCAAGGAATCTAGGTTGCACTCTCCTTATAAGAATCTAATGCCTAATGATCTGGGGTGGAGTTGAAGTGGTGATGCTAGTGCTGCGGAGCAGCTGCAAATACACATTAACATGAGCAGAGAGGACATTAGCAGAGAGGTTTGACTGCACGAACACCATAATAAATCAACTGTTTGAAGACTCATATCAAAATCCTATCAGTGAGTGGCAAATGACAATTAAGCTGCTTCTGGTAATAGGCTCTACAGTGGCAAGTGAGTTGTATAATTATTTTATTATATATTATTATGTAATCATAATAATAGAAATAAAGTGCACCATAAATGTAATGCACTTGAATAATCCCCACATACCCCCCTCCTCCTGGTTCGTGGAAAAATTGTTTTCTATGAAGCTGGTCCCTGGTGCCAAAACGGTTGGGAACTGCTGGTCTACGCGTTCTTAAGATGTAATAATCAACTTTGCACCTGTATTGCAAGTGCACGTATACTGTTCTACATGAAGTGAAGAACGTGTTTTCATTTAGTTTTCAGTCAAATTTCTTAATGAAACCTCTTTTACCCAATTTGGGACATAAATAATACACTGGACCAAAATTTTTAGAATTGTTGTTATAAATGAACTTAGAGATTGGGATTTATTATTATTATTACTATATTAATGCTTTTGCCACAGTAGTAATCAGGAGCAAATTGTTTGCTTTGCATTCATTGTTATTTTACCTAACCCTTCTAGGGGTATCTGATTCATAACATCAGGTAGTTTATAAAGTCTTTTTTCTCCCATTACTGTATGAGTAACTTTCCTTAGATATCTTTATTGTGCTATAAATATGAAAAACAATGTTTATGTTGACAAATATAAAATTTCAGTAATTTTATCTTACAAAAAGGTTTGGTTTATTGTTTTTCTTCTTCTTCTTCTTCTTTTTTTTTTTTTAATCACAAGAAAATGAAATCAAGTGCCAGATACTGAATGGAAGTGCTGGACATTTCCCAGTTTCTGTGTCCATAGCTGACATTGGACTAGCACAGAATGTAGAAGATGAGGTATTCTACTTCACTTATCAGAGTCAGATCTCACGCATCTGGCCTGTTTCTGGGAGCCTAGCAGGTAATACTTAATTGTTCTAAACAAAGAAAATGCCACACATTTCTATCATTTCATTGTACTATTTCTATAACAGGGTGAAAGGACAGGTATTCAAAGCTCCCTCATGGAACAAAGGAGATTTCCACTTTAGAAGGAAACGGTGATAAGTGGTTGACTAATTCTTTTGTTTCTTATGAAGCTCAAGCAAAGTGACTGCTTATACTTACATCTTAGGTTATTGAATTAATATCATCAATTATTACATGTTTCTATAACAAGCTCATCAATTATGTCAAGATAAGATTTATTAGTTAGTATTCTGCTTACCAGCTGCTCCATTTGTAACCACAGTCTCAGTGGAGCTACTTGACCTAGAAAAAGTTCCAGGAAAGAAAGGCTGAGGCAGAAGATGAAAAGAAAAAAACACATCTCGCCTGTTCTATTTCATGTCCTTTGTGTTTGCTTATTTTACCGTGCTTAGTTTTGGATTTTTTGCCTGTTTTGAACTTTTTATAATTTTATTTTACTTTATTATTTTTATTTGGTTGTGATTTTTTTCCCTTAGTTTTTCTTTCACTTAGAAGTACTAAAATTTTGGATTTGCGAAGAGTCTTAATTCACTTTCATGCCCCATCCATGGAATGGTTGAGCAAATAAACACAGCATAATTTCTATGTAAGATGAAGGCAGGTACAGAAAATAACAGTTGCTGCTGGTATTGTTCCAAAACAATGTTGGTTACAAATTCGTTATTTCAGAAAATTGCTTATCCCAGATCCTTTATGGTTTCAGACTTCAGAGCTCAGGTGTGCACTGTGACTATATATCTTGAGTCTCGCCACTGATCTGTTTGCCAATCCATCTCTTAGATGATTAGACAATTCTTGAATGATAAGCTAGATTATTAGCAAAGTTTCATAATCCGTTGCTGTTGAGTTGGTTTTGTTGTTGTTGCTTTTTCTTATGTAGGTGGTACTCGTCTGACTCTGTCTGGATCTGGCTTTAATGAAAATTCGAAGGTATTAGTTGGAAATGAAACCTGCAATGTGATTGATGGGGATGTGAATAAGATAACCTGCAGAACACCAAAAGTAAGGCACCTGATTTTAGTCTTTTTATTTACTTTTTATTTTTTTTAGGATTTATTTTTATTGTTTTTGGCAGAGACAGAGAGAGACAGTGGGGGAGGTCCCAGAGCTGTCTCCATAGTTATACATCGTCAGTTTTTGACATGGTTTCCTTCCACACAGGTGGGCGGGGGCTGCGCAGGGCAGGAATTGGGCTGGGTGCCTCAGGCATGAGAAACACACCCCATTTTAGCATATGGGTTCATACAGGATTCCATCCTCAGCCCCCGAGGCTTGCAAAGTGAGTGCTTTAACTCCCTGAGCCATCTTGGCTTCCCCTAGTCTTTTTATTTCCTAAGTCTAAAATCTGACGAATTAAGAACAGCTTAATAGAGGGTCAAATAGATGACAAATTTACCTAGGAAGTGCAAAGTTTCAGTTATGTCCTTTAACAATTATTTTTTCAACATTTTTCTTCTAATATTCCAAATGTGAAATATTACTCCATATTCTAGACATTTAACATCATTAAGGATGACAGACACAAAAACCGATGTCTGCCATTTGAAATAAAAGAAGTAGATATAAATAAAGATAAAATACATGGAAAGAGGGTGTTAGAGTTTCACCAAAAAGTAGAAAAGTTAATATTCTATCAGTGCCTGAAGGGTGAATGGGAATGACCAGGTAAATCAAAGGGTGAAAAAAAATTTAATACCAATAAACAGTCTAAAAATTTCAGGGAAACAAATTCAGACATTTTTAGTTTTAAAAAGGTACATATATTTTAAATGTATTGAGTTTCAGTTTGTTGACAAAAAAACAAAAAGAAACAAAAACAAGTGTGAAATTTCCCATGGAATATTTCAATTTAGGACCAATCATCATTCTTGATTTTAACACATAGTGGTTAAATTAAAACCAAGAGTCTGGTTTTCTTATTATGTGCAAAAGAATGATGAATCCAGTCACTAGCATTAAAAAAAAAAAAATGTAGCAGACTAAGGTGGGTATTTATTATGCAGTCAAAATCTGTAGGAAAAGTAAATTTGAGCACATATTGGAATGAATGCTGGAGGTGGGAATCTGGAGGATTCAAAGTAGGTAAATTAAATCTTACTTTGTTTATATGACATTAAGTTAAACACTCTGTGTGCATGAAGTAAATGGTAGCGCTAAAAAGTAATTTTCCTAATTGAGCATTGTATATGTGCTATATCAGTGAATTCACCAAATACTTTGTTTGAGGAGTCCAAATGTTAGTTTAGGGTTCTAGAAGTAGGTTAACTAAACACAGAATAATCTGATTTGTCTGTGAAAATTATTAAAAATTATATTTGAGCCTAATTTTAGAGCAAAAGTCAAAATTTTTTGTGTCTTACGTTTTATCAATTAGAGAATCACTTGTCCAGGGCATCTAGACTATATTACCAAGTACTCAGGAATCCCACAATACAGATGCAGTTTAATTGATCAAAACCACAATAACCATACACATTTTTCTAAAGAATTTTAAACGTGTAACCTACATTTGAAACCAGGACTTTCTAAAATCTGAAAACTGTGATTCATGACTTAAAAACAATACATGATCTGAATTTTATTTTGTAGAATTCTGTTTGTTTTTAGCCATTGATTACGTATATCCTGACATTTAACATTTTCTAATTGATTTATTTTTTTCTCTTATTTCAGAGAACTGAGGGTACAGTCGATGTTTCAATTATTACCAATGGATTTCAGACCACAACCAAGGATGTTTATAGTTATAATTGTTTACAGACTCCAGTTATAACTGACTTTAATCCAAAAGTACGGACAATACTAGGTAAGAAATTCTTAAGTAATATCAGTTATTTGACATATATATATATATATATATATATATATATATATATATATATATGCCATTTTAGAAAGGCTTTGAAACAGTTTCTTCTGCAGTTCTGTTCTTAAAGCAAAACCAATCGTGGGTTGTTTTATTTAATCATAGATTATTGCACTTTGAACATACACAATAGGAGAAAAATATTTTTTTTAATACTTTGCCATTTTTCCTGTGAAACAATTAAACATGAATTTCATCTCCACGTAGTAGCAGTCAGCTCTTGCAATGGTTTTTCTTTTACCTCTGAGAGTGTTAGAATTTCCTAAATCCAGTGATAGTTAAGAGATGAGTTAAGTTTACGTGATATGTAAATTTAACACTGCCTAATAAGTTGAACCTTTTTGTAAAACTTGTTTTTATTTTAAATAATAGGAGAAGTTAATTTAACAATTAAGGGTTATAACTTTGGAGCTGAACTCACACAGAGCGTGGAAGTGTGTGTTGGAGGGAAACGCTGTCGGGTTCTTCACTGGAACTTCACCGACATTAGATGCCTTTTGCCCAAGTTGTCTCCTGGAAAACACGATATCTATGTGGAAGTCCAAAACTGGGGCTTTGCATCAACCAGGTATGGTAATAAACATAAAATTGACGGAGTTGTGGAGCACACAGGCTAGTAGTACAGACATGGAAAAGAAACAGTCATTACTCTTATAATTACTTTCTTCACCTTTCTACTATCTTTTTGCAAAAGGTTCTGAGACTGTCTTTTAAAGTGCAGTAAATAAGATGTTCTGTTTTGAGGCAAATATTTACATTAGGTTGTAAGGTTATACAAGTTTGATGTGTGTGTCACATGATTTTCATTCATTCTGGAAATACATGGTTAGTGGGGGACAGGCATTTGCTCACCCTGAATTCATAGTGGAGAATAAGACGGACATGTTCCCCATCCTTAATGATGCTACAATTTTGTTAGGGAGGCAGATTTCAAACAAAAGTTTACAACAGTAACTTCAGTATAAATGGGGAAAAGGCTGTAAGCGGTACCATATGTTGTAAGAGTATTAAGACAGTTACCGTACCTTTTCCTGGGGAAAAGGGAAGAGTTCTCCGAAAAATGTGACAATTAAGCCAAGAAATGGAGCTGACCATCTGAAGGAGAGGATGGGTAGAATACTTCTCCAGGGGAGGCCGGGATGACTCAGTGGGTTAGGCGCTCACTTTGCAACACCGGGGACCGAGGATCGAATCCTGGCCCCGGCCGGTGCGGAACCATATGCTGAACTGGGAGCTCCCCTAGTTCAGTTCTCTCTCTCTCTCTCTCTCTCTCTCTCTCTCTCTCTCTCTCTCTCTCTCTCTCCTCTGTCTAAATAAATAAAATATATATTAAAAAAAAAAAAAGAATACTTCTCCAGTTCTCACTTTTTTTTGGGTAAATGTTCAGTATTTTCTTCTCCAAAGCTCTTTGGTCACCAGTAAAATTTTAGTACTGGTATAAGAAGCTATGAGTTTAGAATAGAAAAAGAGGAAGCTGAAATTTAGGGATTAATTAAAAAAAAAATCAAGTACAGCTGATGGTGGCATGGAAGGAGAAATGTTTTGCAGCAAAATTATCTTGTGGGAGGTGAAGGAAGATGAGCAACCGGAAACATAAACCTCGGAGTTATATCCCTTCGATTCACAGGACAGAGCTTACATGGGTTCTAGAAAAGCTGTAAGCTTATGCTTTGGCATAATGATGCCATGGACAGAACTGACAGCATACAAAACTGGGTATTTGGGTGGTGGTTCCAGAAAAAACATTTTGTTATGCTGAGGAAGTTAAACAGAAGTTAACCCAAAGATTCACTGAAATTATAGTGAGAACTGGGATGTGGAAGTCAGTTCTCTGTCAGGTCAGAAAAGCATTGTACCTTTTGATGGCCTGTTAGCAGACACATTGTTTGTAACAAAGCAACATAAGTTAAAAACTCTCTCATTGAAATAGTAGGAAGAGAGAGCAGGATAAGTTTCCAGTCAACACAGAATATATTCAAATTAATTGCACAAAAATTTCATTACTCAGCTAAAATGTACATAATTTTATTGTTATTCTTTTTTATAGGTAATGCTACCTTTATGTTTTAGTCTAGTGAATATATAAAATATTATGAAGTATTTTATGTATTTCTTGTGACTTAATCCTCATAACTATATTTTCCCCTTAATACTTTAAGATCTTTTGTCATAAATTCTCCTACCATGGGATTTTCAAAAATGTAATTTTCATAGTTAGGAAGAAACTGTTATCTATATACCATTCAATCATATTGAGATTCATGATATTAATAATCATCAGATTAGTTTGAAAAAGTGTTGTCTAATTAAATATGCAATTAATTTCTTTCCTTAAATGAATTACATAATACTAAAACTTTAGCAGTATGAACCCATGGAAAGCTCACTGAAACATATATACATTTTTCTTTTGCAGAGACAAGTTAAATGCTTCTATACAATATATTTTGGAAGTGACTAACTTATTTCCACAGAGAGGCTCCTTATATGGTGGAACTGAAATCACCATAATGGGTTTGGGGTTTAGCACTATACCAACTGAGAACACCGTGCTCTTAG
The DNA here is from genome assembly GCA_004027555.1 of Craseonycteris thonglongyai. Taxonomy (NCBI): domain Eukaryota; kingdom Metazoa; phylum Chordata; class Mammalia; order Chiroptera; family Craseonycteridae; genus Craseonycteris; species Craseonycteris thonglongyai. The sequence goes on along the minus strand of PVKE010008248.1, from coordinate 11,909 downwards.
GTAAGAGTTTCTTCCTCACAGGGGGGTTGTTTCATTTTTCGAAGCTTAAAGGATGAGCTGAGTTATTACACAATGACTCTCAGTCATGGAGCTTTACCTTTCTATTAGTGTATAAAAGGTTAAGTGTATTTGGTTACGATAGTAAAGAGAAACAACAACTGCCTTTGGTTTCAATAAATAATTGTATATTTAATGCATTAGAGCACTTAAAAAGAGCAAGGCCTCTGTTCTAAATATAATCAGGACTCAAACAGGATTATTATGAAAAAAATGTACCAAAGATTCCACTATCTAATGTGGAGCATTTGTAGGGCTTTGACTGTTATTAATTATATTTCATTTCTATAGTGCACAAATATATTTGAGAAAATGTTTTTACTCCATATTTATTCTTTCTAGGTGCCTTCCCTTGCATTGTGACATCATCATCAGTAAATGTCATAAAATGTATTCTTCACTCAACAGGGAATGCATTCAGGATTACCAACAATGGGGAAGATTCAGGTATCAGCCAACACCTATCTAATTATTGTAAATAGTGGAAGCACTTTACCTTGTAATTAACTTGGTTTTATTTATTTTATACTTCAGAGTATCCAGAGAATATATATTGTTATTTATTTCTATAATTCATCAATAGTATCCCTTTGATATAGAGCAGGGGTGTCAAACTCAATTAAAACACGGGCCATTGGGTGCAACAGGCAAGATTCACTCGGGTCACATCACATTTACAAATATCACCAGAACTGAGTCAGCACGTTTATACATGCCCAAAGGCCCCCAGGAAAGGCACTGGGCCATGTGTATACTCGTCTTCAGTAGTTAAAGGGTTAGCAAGGGAATTGTGTGTACGGTATTGCCTTGATCTCCCCTAAGCGCTATTTTCTTCATAACAAGTTTTTCTATTTTCATTTTATTTCAGAGCATCGTGGGCCACAAAAAATTACCTTGGGGGCCGCATGCAGCCCACGGGCTGCCAGTTGGACACCCCTGATATAGAGGGTCACATAAAGAGTAGACTTGAGCCTAAAATACTAGACTTTACAGTTTTCAAGTTTAGGAATTCCCATTTATTTTTAGTGCATAACAGATCCTGCTTAGTTGGTCATTGATCATGAATTTCCAAATGAATATTCAAATTGAAAGTACTGTATAGATTTTTATATGCCTCTATGCCTGAAAAAATATATATATGTTTAAAGAATTAATCAGCTTTAAAAAAAATTTTCTGTGTGATGTTTCTGAACAACTTTTTTATCCACTTTCTGATTTTTAAAATTGTCTCTTGATCATCAATTTTGTAGTAGTGTGATTTAGTTTTTCATTTTTAAGTTTTAGTTATCTTTCCATTATTTTTGTTTAGTTACATGTTTAAATTATGCATTGTAAAAGTTTTGCAATGTTATTTTAAAGGCTTTTCACTAGTGGCTATATAAAACTCAAGTGTTTTCAAAGGTAATAACTAAGAATTTTAGCTTCTTTTTTATTTTTCTTTAAAAATGTGACTCACTTCTCTCTCCTAGTACATGGCGTAGGTTATGCCTGGTCACCATCAGTCTTAAATGTATCTGTGGGAAACACAGTGACGTGGCACTGGCAAGCACATCCATTTCTTAGGGGAATAGGATATAGAGTTTTTTCTGTCTCCAGTCCTGGAAGTGTAATTTATGATGGCAAAGGATTTACCAACGGAAGGGAAAAGTCTGCATCAGGTATGTTTCCTCATGCAAAACTTTGCTGAATTTTGCATCATGCTTTTTTTCCCCCTAGATGTAATGAAAAAACATTTTTGTTTATATTTAAAGTACATTTGCATAAATAATATACAAGGGCTGTCCGGAAAAAATCCAGCCATTGTCAATATAATGAAAACAGTTACATGGCTGGATACTTTCCAGACAGCCCTCCTATGCAAATATACAAAATAGTTTAGTTGGCATTTTATTGCTGTAGTAGAAATTCACAAATTTATAAGTGAATGTAAGCAAGGTATTTTATACATTAGTGATGAGTTCTGATATTAGAAATACCTTTATTCACTCTGGCATAACCAAACAACTGAAAAAAAAAATGTATCAAAACAAGCAAACTACAAAGAAAACTGGAATGTGTGTTTTAATCATACCAGTCTGGTGAGAAGTAATAAACTTCTGTTGTTTGGAATCAGCTTTAAAAGATCACTGTTGGTCCTAGGACAACTTGGTATACAACATGCCTTTTAGACTGCCTATTTTGGTCTGTACACTAGCAGTTTGAACTTTTTACTCATGAACACAAACTAAGCACTGTTTATATTTCATTTCATGTTGAGTCATTCTTTAAAATGTGGTTATGCCAGACTTGACATGGTTTTCTAGAAAAATTAATCCTAGATCTTGTCTTCTTGAAATGTAATTCCATTATGTAACACAAGATAGCTTTTGTATAGCCAGCGAGTCATTGCCTTATGCCTTTCTGTTGAAATATCACATGCATGAAAAAATCAGAAACTTGTCATCTGTATAATGCATTTGAATGATCATTTCGAACTTCTTTTCAAAGATGCATTAATTGCTTATATTTATTATGTCCAATCTTATTTTATGGCAGGTTCATTTTCTTACCAATTTACTTCACCTGGAATTCATTATTATAGCAGCGGGTATGTTGATGAGGCTCACTCCATTTTTCTCCAAGGAGTCATTAATGTTTTACCAGCTGAAACCAGGCACATTCCCCTGCACCTGTTTGTGGGTGGCACTGAAGCCACATATGCTCAGGGTAAGAGAATTAAAGATGGAAATCCATTTATTTTGGTGTCTCAGGTGTATGTGATCTTTCTGGGGTAAGAGGCACATGACTGGGTATAACTCTGATTCTATATCTTATTAGCCACATGACTCTGAATAGGTCTGGACTACTCTTTGTCTGACATTTGTTCTATAAAATAAAAATCATGTTAGTGTTATCCTGCCAATCTCTCAGTAGCATTGCTTGCCTCAAGTAAGATATAATATGAAAAAGTTCTGAGATTTTGTATGTGCCCAAAAATATATATTAAAATGTGAGATGTTATTGTTTCATTGTCCCTGCATAATCTGGCCTTAGACAAATTGAAAAATAAATTAATTTTATATCTACTCTTTATCAACTTCATCCAGGTCTTTCTTTTAACTTTGTACTGCCTGGGGCCCTCTTGTCTTTAGTATGTAAAAATTAAATGGTTATAAGCCACTATCACCTAACCAGAGTAACGTAGTCTGAAAACAGTTCTTATTTTAGAATATTATCCATGACTTACAGGCAGTTCTTTGTCTAAAGGAGAACCTGTGAATTTGCACTTTGGAAGCTCTGTGGCAGGCTGCCTAGCAACAGAACCCCTGTGTGGCCTGAACAATACTGGGGTTAAAAATTCAGATAGATTGCTGTTTGAGCTTTCAGAGTGTTTTTCACCATCTATAAGCAACATTAGTCCATCTACTGGAACAGTGAATGAATTGATAACGATTACGGGACATGGCTTCAGTAATCTTACATGTGCAAATAAGGTAAGAGACTATAAAGATCTCCTTGTTACTGCTATATACACAATAAAAGGAAAATATTTTGTCCACAACTTCATAATTTAATTTCTAACAGCTTTATTGTGATATAATTCACGCACCATACAATTTACCTATTTAAAGTACACAACTCAATAGCTTTTAGTATATTCACAGAGTTGTACATCCATCACCACAATGAATTTTGGAATATTTCATTACCCCAAAGAGCAACCATACAACCCTAGACAAGACTCCTAATCCCTCCACAACTCCCTGCCCTAAAAAACCACTAGTCTACTTTCTGTCTCTGAATTTGCCTGTCCTGGATATTTCTTTTAAATGGAATCATACAATATGTGGTCATTTGAGTCTGGCTATATTCACTAAATGTAATGTTTTCAAGGTTCCTCCATGTTGTGGCATGTATCAGTACTTCCTTTTTCATGGCAGAATAGTATTCCAAGATATGCCTTAATCAGTCCCCCAAATCAAATTTATGCTTTAAAAAGTTGACACATGATTAATTTTTTTTAATTTAGTTGCTGGTAATACAAAATTTAAGTTTGTATTAGGGAAACATGTTGACTTGTTTATCTATTCATTTTACTTCCAGGTTACAATTGGTAGCTACCCTTGTGTTGTAGAAGAAAGTACCACCAATTCTATTATATGTCATATTGACCCTCAAAACTCAATGGATGTTGGCATCAGGGAAATTGTCACCTTAACTGTCTACAACCTGGGCACTGCTATCAATAAACTGTCCAGTGAATTTCATAGGCAATTTGTACTTTTGCCAAACATCAACATGGTGTTGCCAAGTGCAGGATCAACTACAGGAATGACAAAAGTGACCATAAAAGGCTCTGGATTCGCCATTTCTTTGGAGGGTGTAGAAGTCCTCATGGGTCATTTTCCATGTAAAATTTTATTTGTGAATTATACAGTCATTGAATGTGAAACATCCCCTGCTCCCCAACAACTTGTGAAAGTAGACCTCCTAATACATGGAGTGCCTGCCCAGTGTCAAGGGAACTGCAGCTTTTCATACTTAGAAAGCATCACACCTTTCATAACAAGCATCTTCCCAGACTCTATCAGAGGAGCCATAGAAGTTGTTATCGAAGGAGAAGGTTTTGGCACTATCTTGGAGGACATTGCTGTTTTCATTGGAAACCAACAGTTCAGAGCAGTGAATGTTAATGAAAACAGCATCACTGTTCTTGTGACTCCTCTCCCGGCTGGACTGCATCCCCTTCGTGTTGTAGTGGGAATAAAGGGCTTAGCTCTGGGCAACCTGACTGTTAGCAGCCCTGCAGTAGCATCTGTCACACCAACTTCTGGAAGCATCGGTGGTGGAACTACTTTGGTGATCACAGGAAATGGCTTCTATCCAGGCAACACCACAGTCACGGTTGGGGATGAACCTTGTCAAATTATTTCTGTCAACTTCAGTGAAGTCCACTGCCGCACTCCAGCCAGGGCAGCTGGAAGTGTCAGTGTGAAGATCTTTGTTAACACAGTTGCTTATCCACCTCTGTCGTTTTCATATGCCTTGGAGGATACTCCATTTCTCAGAGGAATTGTCCCAAATTCAGGTAATCAATACCTGCCTTTTGTTGTTTTGGTATATTATTATCAGTAATATTTATTAACATTGAATTGGGAAAAAAAGGTTTATAAATGATTATTAGGATGTGGTTTTAGATGACCATACTGAACCCAATTAATATGTGGGATTCAAGTTCTATATAATCTCTATTTTATTATTATTTTTCCAAATTCTTGGGATAAAATTTTTTAGTCAAATGTTAACCTCTATTTTGAAACAAAACCCCCTTTAACTTGACCAAAATTTCAAAATGATAAAGAAATAGATATCTATGGACAAAAATTTGTAATTAATTTATGTCATTAATGTTGATATGACACAGAAAATACCTGTTAAAACTCATAAGTAGGGGAAGCCGGGATGGCTCAGTGGGTTAAGCGCTCACTTTGCAGCCCTGGGGACTGAGGATTGAATCCCAGCCCCGGCCCGTGCGGAACCATATGCTGAGCTGGGGAGTTCCCCTAACTCAGTTCTCTCTCTGTCTCTGTATCTCTCTCTCTCTCTCTCTCTCTCTCTCTCTCTCTCTCTCTCTCAATAAATAAATAAATAAATAAATAAAACTTAAAAAAAAAACCTCATGTTTTTTTTAGTTGATGTTACTAACATTGAGAATTTTTTGGAATACTTTGTTGCCATGAAACTACAATTGATCATTAATTTATTAACACAACATAATTCTTTTAAAAGGTAATTGGCCCATTCAGATGAAAAAGTATTATAAGATTTACACAATTATTTAGCATGACTTTGTTTTCTAAGCTAAGAATAGATTGAGATGTCTTCTCAATTCTTTGTCATTATGCTACACCATTTGTGATCATCTTTGAGCTGTTGAAATGCTTTTCATCTACATCAGGTGTCTCCAAACTTTTCAGCCCGCGGGCCGCATTAACTATCAAACAGCAGTTTGGGGACCGACTACACACTAGAGGTCCAAATAAAAAAGAATCAAAACATAGATGTTGTTTTTAATTATTTATTTAATATTATTTTATTCAGATAAAAAGGTCTCCATGGGCCGGATGAGAGTGCCTCATGGGCCGCATCTGGCCCACGGGCCGTAGTTTGGAGACCCCTGATCTAAATAATCTGTTCTGGAGAGGCAACTGTAGTATAATGGCTGAGAACATGGCCTTGATACCTGGGTTCAAATCTTGGTGCTTCTACTTTACAGTGATGAAACTTCGCACAAACTTTTTAAATATCAGTTTTCTTATACAGTTAGGTCCCTACACTATAAGGTTAAAGAACTTCATTCATATAATATAACTTAGAATGGTAGCTTTAATAAAGAACTTTTTAAACGTTAGTCTTTACAGAAAGTCTTTTTTAGTTCATATTACCATGAAATGTGTCAGATTTGGGGTTGTATTTTTTGCTTTCAATAGAAGTTTGGTATTGATATATCAAGTTTTCTCATTTAGAAATATTTTAGAAAACAAACATTAACAATAGCAACAGCATATGTTCTGTATATTTATAGTCATTGCAAATGATAAGCTAAATATTGGCAGCTGCTCCTTATTTCCATAAACCATTTCTGTCCCATCTTTCTCTTTAAATTTCTTTCAAAACGATGTATTTGAAGATGTGATACTTGTAAACAAGTGAGAATTGAGCTGTTTTATTTACTGAAGAGACACTTGGAGCAACACTTCCATTTGAAAAGTGAAAATGTCAGACAATATTAAAAATTTAAGACCCCCCAAACATTTTTAGCTTGTATCATAAAATTGTTCCTAATAGGAAAGATCTTATTAATATCTATGGTCTTTGCAATAACAATGTATATTTCAGTGAGCTTTACTATAGTCAAGTATATGGTTATTTTACTATTCCTATTTTTTTAAAGCCTTATTTTATAATTTTTGACAGAGACAGAGAGACAGAAGCAGCGAGAGAGAGACAGGGAGAAGTGGGTGGGGGATGCCCAGAGCAGTCTCTACAGTTGCACATCCTCCATTTTCGACATGGTTTTATTCCACACAGGTGGGTGGGGGGGCATGCATGGTGGGAACCAGGCTGGGGGCCCCCTGCAAGGGAGGCATGCCCCCTTGAGCCAAGGACCAAACCAGAGGGAGGAGGGCTGCGAGAACGGAACTGAGAGCCTCCCACATGGGAAACACACCTCAGTCCAGTATATGGACCCACACAGGCTGAGACTGGGACTTGATCCTAGGTCTCCAGGGCTGCAAAGCGAGCGCTCAACCCTCCGTGCCATCCTGGCTTCTCCCACTAATTCTATTTGAATTAATATCAAACTACTACTTGGAGACTCTTCATTTGTAACAAGTTATGTTCTTAATATCTATTCACTCAATACTTAGGTATGTAGGTAGTTTGGATGACCGATGAAAAATTTCATGTGTCTAATGTCCTCACTGCATTTTTGTCAAAAGGAGGAAAGAAAGAAACTGAGGGATTGAAGTATTTTTTCTGTGGACATTTATTCAAGGCTTAAGTATCAACTTTCATCTATAAGGCTTTAATTCCTTATTTGTCTACTATAATATGTTTATCAAGCCATACAAGTATAAATTAAAAAACATTTGAATTAAGAAAAAGAATTCATCTGGGGTGCCAGATAGTTCAACAGGTTGAATGCTTGCAACCATGAGGTATAAGGATTGAATCCCTGCCCCAGCCGGTGCAAAACCATATGCTGAACTGCAGCACAACTGGTAACCACTGGGATGGTGGTGAAGGTTCTGACCTCCTACGCTAGGGGGTCCCCAATTCAGTATTTGCCCTACATGGCCTCACATCCACCTGTGTGGAATGAAAACAACTAATGATGTTCAACTATGGAGACTGCTCTGGGCCCTCCCCACTTCTCTCTCTCTTTCTTTCTCTCTCTCTCTCTCTCCCCTTCTCTCAAATAATAAAATATACCTTTAAAAGAAGAAGAAGATGTTGGGAGCCGGTTGTTTGCCTGAACAGAGAGGTTTTAGGGGGCCTTGATGGCAGTGCCTTGGCCCCCTTTCATCTCCCTCGGGGGGCAGCTGGGTGATTAGACATAGAAAAATGTATACATATAGCTTCGCATGAAGGTCAGACAGGTGGCACCAGACACTAGATCACAGGCTGTGAGATAAAAGGAATACATGGGAGAGGGCCTGCATGTTCCTGATAACAAACTGCCTGCTCTGTACTTCAGTTAATGAGTAGTTTTTGATGTCGTTGAAAAACTCTGTCTTTGTCTTTCCTTGCTCCTTGTAATGATGTAAATGTTGGCTATATAAGTGATTGAATAAAGCTGTGAAGGTCTGTCCTATTGAGGGCAGTCGACAGGTCATTTAGTCTGTCTCAATACCCACCGCTCAGACTCAAAGATTCCGTTCAGCCAGGCTGGCTCCTGGTTACAAGAAGAAGCAATAAAAGAAAAAGAATCCACCCCAAAAAGGTGCTAAAAACAGAAAAGTACCAAAAATAAAAAATAGTAAGCCCCACCCTAAAATATACTCCAACCCACCACCTCCTGCTCACACAGTCATACTTCTTAATTCTAGATCTTTCTTCTCTTCTCTTCTCCACTAACCTGAATTACTAACTTTCAATTTAGTAGACTGAACAGGATTGGAAAATAATGAATGTTGAGATAGCCTATAGTTAATATACCATAGACTATAATATATACTATAGCCAAAATGTATATGACACAATATATTTTGTTAAGATTTACATTAGTTTGGATGGAAAGCCAGGATGGCTCAGTGGGCTAAGCACTCACTTTGCAGCCCCAGGGACCGAGGTTCAAATCCTGGCCCCAGCCCGCGTGGACCCATATGCTGAACTGGGGAGTTCCCTCAGTTCAGTTCTCACCTGGGTGAGACCCTGGCCCAGCTCCTGCCCTGTGCATCCCCGTGCCCACGTGTGGAATGAAACTATGTGGAAAAACCAATGATGTGCAGCTATGGAGACTGTTCTGGGCCCTCCTCCTTCTCTCTCTCTCTCTCTCTCTCTGTCAAAAACAATAACAATAAATCTTAAAAAAAAGACATATTAGTTTTTAAGTACTGGATATTATTTTGTTGATAAGTATATCTTTAAATGGATAAGTATGTATTGGAATTAAGATTATATTTATATTGTTTGCTCTTTTTTGTTTTTATAGGTCCACCAGGAACCAAAGTTCAGATCACTGGATCTAATTTTGGTATTGATATCTTGGCAGTTTCGGTGATGATAAATAACATTCCATGTAATGTAACCATGGTCAATGACAGTGTGTTGCAGTGCATTGTTGGAGATCATGCTGGTGGCTCATTTCCTGTTACAATGGATCATAAGACAAAAGGCTCTGCTGTGTCCACAGTTGTATTTGAGTACCCACTCACCATTCAAAATATTCATCCAAGCCAAGGTAGTCACAAATGTGCAGGAACTATAAGTATTTTATATTGCTTCAGTAAATAGCTTATTTAGGAAAAAAACACATTTTTCAAACACTGCTAAAATTTGTAGTTCCTTTAACATATTAAAAATATTTTTTATGCATCAAATAAATAAGTATGGGAGGGCATCTATTCATGATTTCAAACATCAGTTTAATGCCTATATTTCTCTTAGTTCTATAGAATGTGTTTAAAATTTAACTCTACTTAAAACGGCCAAATTATACGAGAGCTGTCCAGAAAAAATATATAGCCATTGCCAATATATCAAGAACGGTTACATGGCTGGATAATTCCGAACAGCCTTGTATGTGGAAAATTTTTTAATGTTTAGAAATCACTGGCTGGTAATTATGTCTACATAAATTTCTTTTCTATTTGAAAGTTATTTTAGTGCTTAAAAATCTTTCAAAAGTATAAATAATGTACTCTTGATTAAAATAGTAAGTTTACATTTATATTTTTACTACTCTGAAACTCTTTTTGACATCTCTTTTAAATAAAATTGTAGTTCCTAGAAGAAGTTTAAATAAATTACTAGATGTGACATTTACTCAGAGAAGGTTGTAAAACACTACAATCAAAAGAGATTCTATTGCTTTAATATACTATACTATTACATAAATATAATTTCAGTTATAAGAATCTTTTCATTAATGTTGCCTCAATTTCAAATTTTAAAATAAAGTTAAATGTACACAGAGAAGAGGTTTTCTTTTAATCAGCTCTATTTTGCCCTTTTGTATTTCTTCACTAGGGAGCTTCGGTGGTGGTCAGACCATGACGGTGACAGGCACTGGGTTTAATCCACAAAATTCCACTATCTTAGTGTGTGGCTCAGAATGTGATGTTGATAGGCTTAAATCTGATTGTACAACATTATTATGTAAAATTCCACCTAATAATGGTAAGTTGTCAGAAAAAGGAATGGCAGTCTTTGAGAAATGGTTTATTTTCTAAAGATCAGAGTCTGCATTTCTTTTTTTCAAATGTTTGTGTTTTCTGAGGCAATTCCTGATTTTAAGCAGTTTCTTCAGAACCTTTGTTTCTAGGTTTATATGTATGTGTTTCATGATTCATAACATTTGGGTTAGATTGAATTGTTTATAATAAATTGAAGTGTTTCAGGCTTACATGAATTGATGGGAAGAACACACTTTTAGTTCCTATTGGAGTATCAGATTTCCCTTCAAGCTAGGGTAGTGTAATGGTTACAAATGTGAACTCTGGGAGTGCGTTGCTAGGAGTCAAACCCAAGCTGTGTCTTTGGGCAAGTTATTCAACCTCACTGTGTCTCGGTTTCTTCATCTGTAAGTGAGAATAACATATTAGCTGACTTGATAGGATTACTGTGACATGTAACAAGTTAATGTGTGAAGTGGATGAAATGATACCTGAGACATGTTATGTGATTTGCTATTATGACTCCTTTATTTTTTATTTAGCAGTTAAGAGCTGGGCTCTGCGGAGCCCCTGAATCTTAGTTTGCCACTTACTATATCACCTCAACTAGGTACCTTACCTCCTAACCCTAATTCAGTGGATTATTATAAACTTTAAATAGCTGGTATTTTAGGTACACAACAAGTTTTAATTATTTAACAAAATTTAAGAACCAAAGGGAATATTTTCAATGAATAAACAATGTCTTGTGTGCAAAGTTGTTTTTTTTTTAATTAACAAAATTTGATAGAGTTTTTCTAAACATTTTGGCTTCTTTGTCTGGCTTAAAGAATAAGTAACATTTTTATGACTGGGCTTATTTATCATTTCGGCATCAGAGTTTGTATCCCGATGTGTTGTTTTTTTTAATGCAGCAATGCTGTTGAGCTTCATCAAGGTGTTTAGGATGCTTGTCTTAACACTAGCTCTGCTTCTTCTTACTTTTTGGTGTTGCGTTTCTCTAATTGTTCTGTCTCTTACCTTGCTTTCAACTGTCACTCCTTGCTGTTTGTTGTCAGAGTGCCTGCCAGTAGCAGTTCTTCCTTCCTTCCTTCCTGCTCTAATTTGCTATATTGGAACCCCTAGAACTGGAAAACTAAACAGGCAGGTTTGTAGAGTTGTCTACAATCAGAGGCTCTGAGGGAGGGTCTGAAGGTTTTTTTTAACCTGTTGCTAATGTGCCTGAACCTTGAGATGTTTTGCGCTATTGCTAGAGATCTTTATTACTTCACAGATAGCCGATGATAGCAATTTTGGGAAAACAAAGACATTATTGAAAATGTTTGGCAGTTTTGGAAATAAATCAGGGCCTGATGGCATAACTGTACACAATTTTATCCTCTTCTTGTAGACAGGAGACCCGAGCAAGCCTGTGAAGTGAGTGTGGTCAATGGAAAGGATTTGTCACAGTCCACAACTTCTTTTACATATACC
>PVKE010008247.1:0-42315 GCA_004027555.1 Craseonycteris thonglongyai | reverse complement strand
GAGTATACAACCAAATGCTATTTATCTGATTCATTATGATGTTTAAACTATGCTTATGTATTACCTGACACCAAGTCAACCAAAATGTTATGAAGCTATGGATGTTATTTAGTCCATTTGTCCCAGTCTCAACCAAACACATATTTTTAAGTCATTAATCATTCTGTCAGTTTTAAAATATTCTGTCAGTTTTAAAATACCAAGGGATACGAGGATGGCTCAGCAGGTTGAGTGCTTGCTGCACAGCCACAAGGTCCAGGGATCAAATCCCAGCCCCAAGTCCATGCAAACCCACATGCTGAACTGCAGCACAACTGGTAACCACCAAGATGTGGGTGAAGGTTCTTGCCTCCCATGCAGGAGACCCCCAGTTTGGTTCCTGCTCCACGCAGCCCACATACTGCTCTGGGCCCTCCTCCCTTCTCAGTCTCTCTCTGTCTCTCTCTCTCTCTCTCACTTTTTCTCAAACAATAAAATGAATCATTAAAAAAAAAATGTACTGAGCATATATCAGGACCTGGACTAAGTGCTAGAGGGTTGATGAGGGACCAGATAAATATGAACCCTGCTCTCATAGAGTTCACAGTTTATAAGAGACACAAAAAACCAAAAACAACAAAAAACCAAACAAACAAACAATAAAAACACTTAAAATGCAGAGTTGTCATGCACTTATAATGTAACTGGGATGCAGCAAGATGTCACAGGTGTGTGTGGAGAAGAAATATATAAGCCAGATCTAGGACATGGAGTACTTCCTGCAAGATGTAACATAGTGATGATTATGTGAGCTACTGTGGAAGATTCAAATATGCAAGACATGGTCCTTATTCTCTAGTTGATTCTTCATTCTCATTGGTTATTTAAGGCTAACACAATAAGCTAGTGGTGTGTGATAAGACATATTTCCTGATATAATTCATTATAGCATAGACAAAAAACAAACAAACAAACAAAAAATGATGTAGAAATTCAGGGAACAAGGAACTTGCCCCAGAAATTTATTTGGCAGAGGTGACACTTGACTTGAATTACAAAAGACAGAACCTAGCCTTTCTGGTGGCAAAGGAAAAAACAAGTGAGGTATGAGCTTCAGTGATGAGCCCTGTTGGGGAAGGGAGGAGCTGAATGGGAGGGGAGAAGAATGCCAAGCAGAAAAAGTACAAATTTATATAGTGATAAACAGCAACCAAAGCTTTCTGGGCAGGAGAGCGATGTATTCGAGTAATTAAACGTTGTGGAGAACATTAATTTAGCAGCAGTTTAAAGCCCTCGTTCCCACCTAGATCACACATCAGAATCACTTGTGGAGTTTTTGTTTTTGTTTTCTCTTTTTTTTAATCCCAATACCCTTACACCAAAGGCAGTGTATTCAAGTGTTCTTCTGATGACCACTATACAAATGGTAGATTAGAAGAAAGCTAAGACGAACTGCTATAAGGCTGTTGCTGAAACTGAAGGGTAAAGAGACAAGGATTAGTGTCCAGTGGGGCCACAACCTAAGTAGAAAAAAGAGAGATTTCCAATAATGCATAAGAAAGAAATGAGTCAAGAGCCCATGACTCAAGATCTAGAGGCTCCCTGATTTGGGAAAATCGTGCCATTGGTAAAGATGGGATCTTTCATTATAGCTTTAAATTATTTCAAGCAATTAATTAATCCTACCTGTGATAATGCTTTATTTATGTTTCCATTACAGCCATAGCACTCCACATATGTCTCTAGAATACATATAAAATATCTCATTCTTGCAAAATAAGTTTGAAGCCGTTTTGTTTCTATAAACTTTGCTTTATATAATAACATTGGTGCCCTGCAGCTGTTTATTTCCAAGCTCCAGATATCAAACTGTTGGTAGGTTTTCTTTGCATTGTTTTGGCAATAAGGTGCCATGTTCAGAAGCCATGGAGAGCAGGGAATGAGGAAGAAGTGAAAGGAGACCTGGGTTGGTCTGATCTGGGCAGCATCCTAACATGTCCTTCTTGGCCTGCACTCAAACACTCCCTAAAAATCTTCTGAGGATCTTCTCCACATCTCAGGGAATTTCTTCAAGAGTTTTCAACTCTTTTCTATGTTCCCATCTGCTGCTTTGTACCAGGATTCTCCCTCCAATGGATGGAGAATCAGTTAGGGAGTTGATCTTGGTTTCAGGTGGCTTTCTGGTCAACCTCAACTCCATGCTTTCCATTCATGGATTTGTCGGGTCTCAACATGTCAGCTCCCAGCAAGATTCCTGATGATTGACATCTGTGGCCCAATACCTCCAATGCTCCCTTATCCAGAAAAGGGAACTCACTTTTCTGGCTAATTAAAAATTCCTTTTTGTTTCAAATCCATTTTCCTGCCTTAAAGACTTTGAAGATAAGTTGCCAGTATCTAGTGAATGAAAATATGAACTTAAATACATACTGACCACCAAAATGTTACCTGGCTCTGAACATTTCTAGTTCTTTGGTTGGGTTTTCTAGTTGTCTAGTTGTAGAGTATATCTCTGATAGCACAACTAATGTCGACGGCACTTGACTCTTTAAAACATACTGTATAGAAAACCAAAATCTTTGTGAACTGAGGTTTCCAATTATAGTAACATCTCATTTATTTACTGGAGAATATGATTTCCCATGTAGTACCCAGATCACTGATGCACCCACTTAAATGTTCATTTATTTTGCCACAAGAAAGAAAATTTTTCACTATGAATTTTAGGTTCATACACAGCAGCTTTGGAAAATGCCTTTACTTCTTAATAGTATTATAACAGTGTGTGCTAACAGAGCTTTAAAGTGCATACAGTGATAGAACGCTATTCGATGGTCCCATCTGCTATGACTTTTAGAGTTCTTTGTCTCCTTCTTGCTTGTAAACTATCCATCCTAGTCATCCCCAATTCCTGTTCATAATGAAGTACAATACATCAATAACTAAACCAAGAGCGGGCCGAGGCCCTGTGAGTCTCATTTTCTAATTTGCTTTATTGCACATATGAGTCACGTGGGCACCTCATCAAAAATGCAGAATGTAAGTCAAGAGTTGAGGGCTGGGGCCTGAAACTCTGCATTTCTCACAAGTTCCCAGGTGATGCTGATACTGTTGGTTCATGAGCTGCACTTTCAGCAGCAAGGGGCTGGGCAGTGAGAGCCAGACTTAAATTATATATAAAACAAGGTTGACTTAGCTCTGAGAGAGACCTTGCAGGGGCCATCTTGGCGCATGAAGTTTGTGACCTCCAGGGTGGCTGCTGAGGCCTTTTGGAACGTCACTTGAGGTTTCAGAAAAGGGAGCTGTAGCTATAACTAAAGTCCTTTTACTTAAGGTTTTCCTCTCATGAAAGGCGCCCTTCCTCACATTTCACAAGGATCTTTCTTGCAGCACCTTTTTTCCTTCAAACTAATTCTGTGGGAATTGGAGGTAAATACCTCACCCTGGAAGCTAAGTTCTCCCAGGACTGAGTGATTTCTTTAGAATGATGCAAGAGCCCCTCCCGGCTAGGGCTGGTGGAGACAGTTTTGATAGAAGGTCAAGGCTAGTGGAAAATGAAGACAATAAATGGGCGACCTGCACCACTCCCCCCACTTTTTATAATATGGTGGTTTCAACTGTTTCAAAGTACTTTTATGTCCTTATTAAAAATGTTTTAACAAGGTCAGTAGGACAAGAATTACTACTCACAATTGTAAGTGAGAAAGTGAGTCCTGGGAGAGAGTTCCTTGCCTAAAGCCACTCGGCCAGTTGGTGTGATTTGGAGAGTGGGGATCCCAGTAGTGTTTGCACTCTGTGATGGCCACAGGAAAGCCCCCACGGGGCTGTCTGGAGCCCATTCGAACCCTTTGCAGTGGGTTTCCGTCTTCCAAAGAGATTAGCTCTGGCTCCACAGCAAAAGTTGGTAGAGAGGCCTGTCAGAATGAAATGGGCTTCTCGTGTTTTCTCACTCGCTCTGAGGATCCAAAGTGTCAGGGACTAGACACTTTCAACTTCGCACCCAAGCCAGGCACCCATGGGGTGGGAATGACACTGAGATGGAGAGCCAACCGTGGTCCTCGCTACTGTGCTTCCTCCGTGTCTGAGTGCCAGACTCATGCCGGAGGGTTGAGAGCATCCAGACACACCCCTGCAGTCTCTGCCTCTCAACTCGGTAACAGCCCAACAAGCTCGCACCCAGCAGTCTCCTCCGTGCCCCCACCCCTGCCCCATGCTGCAGCTGCCTGTGGAACCATGCAACTGGGCATCAGCACTGGGCAATAAGAGGTCATTGTGGTGGGGCCGCCTGGTGCCAAGGGGCCAGCCACCCTCTCCTGTGAGGAGAGCCTGGCAGGGAGCGGACACACTCTCCTGAATACCAGCCATTCAGCTGAAGGGAACAGGTCCAGCAGTCTTCACTTATGTTACCACAAACAGCGGGCACTAAAAATACACTGTGGTCTCAGCCTTCATTCTGCCAGCACATCTCGACACATCGTTTGTAAGGCAATGACCGCTTTTCCTTTTGTTAGCAGTCTGGGAGGCCGGAGCAGTCAAGACAGGTTGTTCCTGCTAGTGCTGCCCTCTTTGGTTTTTTCCCCTCAGACTCCTGACAGAGAGCAGCACAGGAGAGCGCACCAGAGGAAACAAGGAGGGAGGCTGGGAGACGGAAAAGCCCCCGCCCCCCGGAAGCTAAGAGGAGGGTAGTCTGGAGTGGGACAAGAGGATGTGTCTGACGTCTGGTTCCCGAGGCTGTAGGGTGGGGATGAAAGGGGATGAGGCAGGACATGGTCAGCATGCAGCAACCGGGGGACACGCAGGGACCAAGAAGAGCCCGAGGTCCCAGGAAATCGTGAGGACCTTCCTGAGAAAGGTCAGGCAGGCCCCCAGTTTGGTTTTTCTTCCACAACTGGAGGTAAACACATACATGTTTACAAAGAGTGCCAAATCACTTCTCAGAGGTCGGAGGCCTCATGCGTCACCGTCTGTACAATCCACGCCTTGGGTGTCTCCTCCTCAGCACAGTGTTAGGACCACAATGTCCTGTACACTATTGTCTGTCCTGGAGCAAAGGAGACAGAAGCAGGTGAGAAGGCTGTAGGAAGACAAACCAATTCGCCCTTATTCATTCAGGGGGGGAAACCCTGAAAGAAGTGACCAACTTAAGGGAGGGATTTTTTTAATTTTAGCTATCTGTTTTATTACCCATGCTTCTGCTTCCTTCAACCCAAATACATTAAGTGAGCTAAAAGAAAGAAATAGAGTTGAGTAATTTCTGTACATGCCCAATCCTCAAAATCCACTTTGCGAATTAAGATTTTTTTTCTGACCTTGATTTCTGGTGAGAAACGAGAGCCCCAAAGTTCAAACAGTTATGAGGAGCAACTAATTTTCATTACCTAAGGACCCACAGACAAGAGAATACTTTATAGACACAGACCCCTTTTATAGCTTCCGGTTGTTAGAGCCGTGGATTCAAGCCCAATTTCTGCCACACATTTGATAACATCCCAACCTCTCTGGACCTCAATTTACTCCTTTTTAACATGGGAATCGTAGGCTTGTGGCAGGAGCAAATAAGATATGTAAAAGGCTCAGTTCAGTGCCTGGTATGTAGGTAGTAAGCACTCAGTAAGTGTTAGCTGCTTTTATTATCCAGTCAACATTTCCTAACAGCACTATTAACAGAGCCCAAGTTGACGAGCCTACATATTTTTCCTTCTGGATACCATAGCTCTGTATTTCGGGCAGTGAGGCAAGGTTGGGGGTGGATGGGTCCTCAAAATAGCTGAGCTTTTTATAAATTGCAATGTCTCTTTTTCAATTTAAACAAAATAATTAATACAGGAGATGCTGGGATAGCTCAGTGGTTGAACGCTTGCCTCGAAATCACAAGGTCCAGGGTTCAATTCCTGGCCCAGCCCCTGTAAACCCCATATGCTGAACATCAGCGAAACTTCTAACCGCTGGGATGGCTCAGTGGCCAATGTGCTGGCCTCTCATCTGGGAGGCCCCCGGTTTGGTTCCCGCCCCACGTGGCTCCGCATCCTCCTGTGTGGAATGAAACCATGTCCCAGCTAAAGATGTACAACTATGGAGCTCTGGACATTGCCTAATTCTCTCTCTCTCTCCTCTCAAACAACAAAATAAATCTTTTTTAAAAATACATAAACTCATCCTGCTCATGTTTTTCAGGACCAAGCATCACCCCTGGCCCCGCATTGCCACTCAGGTGACATAGTCTGTCTCTCCAGGATTTGCTATCCTGTTACAGGAGACAAAACAGATCCACATCGACACATACCTGATGTATGTACCCGTTCAGCGGAAGAGACCACGAGCACCATAGGGACAGAGAAATACACATCCTAGCATGAGAAAATGAGCATATGGTCGCTTCCAATTAGAGATGGATGTTTTGGCCTCAACTCTTCTCCTCCCTAGTAACAGAATGTAGTTGAAGCTGTTTAGAATGGTGAGGACTTATGTTGCAACACCCACATTCTCTAAACCCATGACAAGTGACCCCAAAGCACACAACATTTGGTAATTGAGAAAAACAAAGGAATGATTCTATCTATGCTGAATTGGCTTATTCATGGATTTGCCCCAGGCCAGGGGGGCTGGCCTGGGCAGTTCGCTAGAGCCATCCTAATGCTCTGCATGGAGCCGGGTCCTGTCCGGAGACTTCCCCACACAGCCCGACC
Source organism: Craseonycteris thonglongyai (assembly GCA_004027555.1). NCBI lineage: Eukaryota > Metazoa > Chordata > Mammalia > Chiroptera > Craseonycteridae > Craseonycteris > Craseonycteris thonglongyai. The sequence goes on along the minus strand of PVKE010008247.1, from coordinate 35,650 downwards.
CGCATGGTCAGCAAACGCCCCGTACTTCGCTGGCCACATCCTATACGTGCAGGAGAGATCTGAATTGAGTGCTGGCAGAGAAGCAAAACAAAACTCATCGTTCAGATATTTTGTCTTGAAAGGCATTTGTTTTCGTTCCTTCTCTTTCTTCTGCTTCCCCTCTCATCCGAGGATCTGAAACACTCAGGCTCCTTCGGGACCAAAGGCAACATTATCATCATCCACTTGGAGGCACGCAAACAGCGAAGGAGTCGAGTGTACTGTGTTTGTAGCCTTCACATCTACATATGGTCCCAATTTAGGATCACAAGCAGAGTTGTTTATTTTAGAAAAGCTTTTTAGTTCACTTTTAAGGTATTTTGCTTAGGCATTGCTTGCTTTTCAAAAAGGAGAAAATGTGTACTTTGTCCAAAGTGGTGTTTGTTTTGGTTGTTTACTCATTTACTAAAGTTCACATCTTATTCTGTGCATTTAACTAATTGTCCTGCAGCCACTGCAAGCCCCCACCCCTTACACACACACACACACATTAACATAAAATGCATTAATTTGAAAATGAGGCATTTTCAGGATAGCTGTGTTGGGTGGGTTTTGGAAAAAGCCATTTGAATAGGCCATTTTCAGTAGCCTCTTCATGTTAGGGCTGACCGGTGTGATGAGGGGGAGGAGAAGAAACCAACAGGAAGACAAAGCAGCATCCCCAGGCGCCTCCCTGAAGAGATTTTCCTGCATGGAACCCCCCCTCCTCCCCACCCCCCACCCCCACACACACCCCCGAGGGGGTTGGGACTTGTTTGCCAGATTATTCACAAAACATATCCAACCTAGATGCTGGTACTTCTTGATATTCTTCCCCCACTTCCCTTTCTGGTTCTTCTGATACCTGCCTATAAAAATGCTCTCCCAGCCCCCAGAAGTCGCGGAAGTCATCTTTTCCTTTTTCGGTGTCAGCCCGGCCATTTCTCGGCCGGCTGTATCTACTAAACCCTCTCACTAAACCAGAACTCGCTATGGTCCTTCTCCGGCAAACCTTACACTTCAGGCCTTTCCTACAACTTCAGTTACTGCCTGAAATGAAGCCTCTGCTTGGCAATTGGTACGGAGACCGCGTCTGTTTTTGTACTGAGGTTAAGAACCGTTTGCGGTCCTTCAACAATTTATTCTGTGATTCTTGCTGAAATTATATGACTTCACTGGGAGAGCAGAGTGTAAGCTGAGGTACACACTAATTGTTCAAAAAATCATAGGACATAAAATTGCGGTGGGCTTGGGATTCGTTGAGTACATGAATGAAGCCATGAAAAAGTCAGAATATGAACTTGGACCCCAGAGCAGCTCGTTCAGTCCAGAGCCCTACTGTCTCTAATTATTTAAAGCCCCCAGCAGTGTCTTCCTTCCTGGACTTTCACTTATAGATGATGCCTTTTGTCCTGAGCCGGCTCCCACACCTCTGTTCTCCCAGACAGTGACAAATCCAAACGCGCCATCCCTTGGGTAAGGTTCTCTACTAACACACCAATGAGTACTAATGAACGTGCAGTCCTCTGCTCCCTTGAATTTGTACTTAATAGAATTTCAGGGGTTATTGTTTTTTCTTGCACTAGTGACTTCACTAACAGCAATTTCGGGCCCCCTCGTGTACCAGCTAAAGAGACTTGCAGGATTGTGTCAAGTTCCCAGTTCAGGAGCAGCGGGTGAGGTAGTCAGGACCCTGGTGGCAGGTAGAAGTCAACGTTAAGTAGGACAGGAGAGGCTAACCCCGAGCCACGTAGATGGGTAGGAGGTTTGTAATTAGCTGTCGGCCCAAGGAGACAGCTTCCAAAACAAAAGAATAAAGGAGACCTGCAGAAGCCTAGGAAACAGGGGACACAATGAAGGGGTGAGCTGAGAGATGACAATGACACCAAGACATCGTCATAATGGGGTAGTCCTCTGCCCAGACACAAAGCCCTCTGATGGGCTTCTCGAGGCTGAACTTTTCCAGCCAGTCAGGGCTTCGTGGGAAGCAGGTCACTGGGACCACGTAGCTGGGGAGGAGGTGTGGCTAAGGGGTGGGAGAGCCACGCTGAGCCCATTCCGGATTGTGGAGGAGGTGGGGCCCCAGAGCCTGCTTCTATTGACTGGCTTGGGGTCAAGAGTCTCCTTTGTGAGGTTCTGTCCTGGCCAGGAGAGCAGCCCCCTAGCCCAGACTGGGGGCACACAGCTTGGGCTTGCACTGATTTCAAATGGCAGCGCCCTCCACTCTTCTGTAGATTAAGACAAGCAGACTCAATTTGAGTCCAGGACGGCCTTCTTGACCGTGACCATGGACCTTCTCACTTGGCCTCACAAATTCATACCTGCCTCAGTTATTGATCCCTGTCTATCTCGTTCTCCCTCCAAAGCTGCCATCCATAAGTAAACATCTTTTTATAAATAGCTAGTATAAACATTTGTTTTGGACAGTGATCTTATGGGACATTTGTTTCTGTTTCTGAGTTCCTGGCAGTTATTACCTTTTTCTTTCTTTTTTTTTTCTTTCCCCCTAATTCCAGCCTCAGGAGGGGAGGGCAGGTGGTATGTGTTTGAGGGGAGCGGGTTCGCTCAGTTTCAATCTTCTGCAAACTTTTGGTATAGTTTGTCGAGCCTGACATTTTTTCCATCTCACAGAAATGCTCCCAGCTTCTTCCTTTCATATCCATGTCATCTCTGCTGGAATTGTTCTTTTTTTAGATGGCTTCAACCTTCCCATAGACTCACAGCCAAAATTTTAACTAGAACTACTGAAGAGAAACGATGTTGGCCTGAGTGAATTTCACAGTCTTTCTTTACTTGGAATAACATACAGTAGCACTGACCTGCAGAAGTATAACATGAGTACAGCATAGGGAATATAGTCAGTAACACTGTACTAACTGTGTATAGTGTCAGGTAGGTACTAGACTCATCAGGGGGATCACTTCATAAGTTATATAAATGTCTAACCCCTGTGCTGTAATCCTGAAAATGCCATAGTAGTGAATGTCAACTATAATTTTAAAAAGAAATTTTAATAAATAAAACACAAGCAAAAAAAAAAAAAAAAGAAATAAAATGTGAGCCACACAGTCATTTTAAATTGTCTACAGACAAAAAGAAACAGGTGAAATTAAATCATTTATTTTATTTATCCCAATAGGTCTATATTATTCTCATTTCAACATGGAATCAATATAAAAAGTGACATGAGATATTCCGCATTCCTTTTCTCATACTGCCTTCAAAACCTGGTGCATAGTTTGTATAATACTAAGAGCACACCAACCACATCCTAAGTGTTCAGCAGCCACACATGGCTGGGATTCATATTGGACAGCCCAGGTACGTAAAGGAGCTTTGACACGGCGGGCAAGACCGCAGGACCTCTAGTCCGAAGGCCTGTGTTTGAATCTTGGTTCCATCATACTAGCTGCATGACGTCGTCTGTAAAATGAGGATACGAGCGTTGCCAATCTTAAGGGGTTGGTACGAGGACAAAATAAAATAAAATAGTCCTTGGAAAGGTTTACCCACGGATTCTGGCAAAGATTAAGTGGTTGTTATTGTACAATACACAAGCTCTATACTTAGGGGATCCTAGACAAGTTGTCTGAGCTCTTTGAATATTAGTTTCCTTCTCTGTAAAACAGAGTGATAATAATACTTCAGTGAGGAGATGAACTGGTACAAACATAGCACATAATAAATATTCATTTTTTTTTCTCTTTGGGTTCAGGTGTCAATAAACAGAGCAATAGCCAGAGGGCTGGCTGAGCAGGAACAGGGGTAAATGGGGTGAAACAGCTGGCAAACAGGACAGTCCCGAGGTAAATGTGCCCCAGACAAGCATCCAGATGGTTCCACCTACCTCAAGCAGTTTGAAAGTGCCCTCTAGGTGGGTTTCTTTGGTAGCGCCTTCACTAGAGATCATATAACAGCAAACAGGTTCACTGTTTCACAGGCTGGTAAAGGCTGTACTAGTATATCTGTGTCTTATGCGATATTAATATAGCTCTATGGATGCCTCATCATAGACATTCAGTACTGCAAAGCCACAACCATGACTCCATTCCCTTAGTATCATTAAGAAAAACTAACAACTTATTTATTTATTTAGTATATAATTCAAAATCTTGAATGGTCATGGCTTTGACTGCTTTCTGACTCAGAGACTGATTTATTTTTTCCCTTCATATTAATGGCTTGTGCAAGATGTTGAGAAGGGAAACTTAAAAATAAATTTAAGGATTTATTTTATTGTTTTTGACAGAGACAGAGAGAGACAGAGACAGAGAGAGACAGAGACAGAGAGAGACAGAGAAAAGGGGGAGAGCCCAGAGCAGTCTCCATAGTCGTGCATCATCAGTTTTTTTTTTTTAACAACTTTGTTCCACACAGGTGGGCAGGGTCCGTGCAGGGCAGGAACTGGGCTGGGGGCCTCCTGCATGGGAAGCCTACCCCTCGAGCCAGGGGCTGAACAGGGGTGGGGTGGGGGGCGGGACAAGAACCAAACTGGGGGCCTCCTGCAAAGGAAGCACATAGCAGTTCAGCATGTGGGTCTGCACGGGGTGGGGCCAGGATTCAATCCTCAGTTCCTGGGGCTGCAAAGCGAGCACTCAACCCGCTTAGCCATCCGGGCTTCCCTGAAACTTAAACATTTTCATTAAAACCATATCCTAAATATCCTCCTGCTCCTCTGCATATTTGTTTATTTTTTATTTTTTCCTCAGGATTGATTTGTTGGGAGTTTTTGAATTATCGGGGAAGAGCATGTGAGGATGTTTGAAATCCATCTTCCAAGCTGGGGGGTGGGACACGAGTGATGGGATTGGTCATGATATGAGAAGTAACCAACCATTCCTCAAACCACCCACTCAGAACCCCTTTCGGGGGCACTTCAAGGAGATGTCAACCCTACGAAGGTTTTAAGGCCCCTGGACACTATAATGTTCCAGAAGGCTGGCTGCCAAATGACAGTAAAACTGCCATGAAAAACAAAATGAGTTTTGGATGACACCAAGGCTTCAGCCATTTCTCTCACCAATGATGGTGAAGAAAATCTTGATGAAGGGACTTTAGGACCTCACAGCTCAGACTGCTCATTTCTCCACGGTAATTCAATAAAGAAATTAAAACAAACACAGCAAAACACCCTCCACTAAACTAGTTCCCCTCCTGACCCTAGATTTATCTCTATTTCCATGTTATCTTTCAGAAAGTGGCAGAAACCCAGATTTTTGATGTTGTTAAATACAGAAGTTAATGCTAATGGGATCAGGTAAATAAGCAGTCTTGGGTAAAGACACTGACTCACCAAAACAGACACAAAGTCCATTTTTTGAGGCCATTTAGGATACTCATGTTATTGGAATTATTTCAGTGGTATTAGGCACATTTTAGGGAAAAGTGGCCCTGATGAATAAATGTACTTTTCATTCATTTCAAGGCAGGGATTTGAGACTTAAAGGACTTTGGGGAGGTGGGGGCAGGGGTGGGGTAGGGTATAACCACAAAAACAATACTTAAACCTAGGCCGGAGGTGGCAAATCTATGGCACGCGTGCCCAAAGTGGCACACGGAGCAATTATTTTGGCACGCGGAGCTGTGAATACCATTTAAAAAATTATTGTTTATGCTCTTCTAGACATAAAAATAATCGATACCTCTATCTCACTCGATAGGTTGGCATGCAAGTCGAGCGAGTATACTCTTATTTCATAAACTTTGTCACTCAATCGCCAAAAGGTTCGCCACCCCTGACCTAGGCTGACCAGACGTACCATTTGAGACGGGACAGAAAACAATGGTACATGTGGTCAGCCTAGTCTCACGGGGCTAAAATGCAAGGTGTCAGTAGGCTGACCTTACGTACCGTTTGAAATGGGACAGTACTGGTGTTTTCTGTCTCATTTAAAACAGTATGTCTGGTCAGCCTACTTAAGCCTTGAAAAGCTTTTCACCAGAAACTCCAAGGGGTTTTACTCATATGGATGACCATTCCTGGATTGATAAAAGGAGAAGGATGGCTCTGAGAGGAAGAAGGTTCTCTGAGAACTGGAGACACAGTGACAGGCTGGGCTCCCTCTGGCATCGGCCTGGAACAGAGCTGGGAAGGAAGACTGGCATCAGTATTCATTGCTATTCATTGTTATTCATTGGAGCCTCAGCTCTTAAGTTAGTGTATAGCTTCCTTACTTCTCTCTGTCCCCTCCAGTGTTTTTCCACGGAGCAGATAGATACTCGGTACATATTTGTTGACAGAATGGCCTCCATTCTGTGCATCTAGAGATGACTAAATGGTTCTCAGTAGAACACATGGCATTCATACAAATACAAGAATCTAGCAGGATGTATATAATGAGGGTGCCAGCTATGACTATTCCCAGAGGTGGATTTCCAATGAGGTGAATGAAGCCTAAGATTTGGGGCCCCTCCTTTACAGACCAATTCCAAGGCCCCTGACCTAATTCTGTATTTGTAATTTTGTATTCTTAAAAGGGGTTTCCAGATTGCTGAAGCTGCAGGCCTCTCAGAACTTGGATCTGCCCTGGGCTGTTCTGAAAAGTCACCTATGAATGTGATCTTGGATATTTTTCATGCCATTATTTTAATTCCTGGTCATCCAAAGCAAATATAAATCAATTAAATCTCTAACCACGAACATCTTAGGCAGGGGTTTCCCCAATTACAAAAATGAAAGGCGGTTGGATATGATTCCTCAGGTCTCCAAAGGGAGAGATGTGGGGAAGTAAGGCATCATGGGAAAGAGTCAGCAAAGGATCTAAGCCCGGACCCTCGTCCTGCCTGCACTAACAGCTGGTGAACGACCTTCATGGGACCATAATCTCCTCTACTGTGAAATGAGGCCAGTGCACATGATGCTCCGAAGTCTCATCTTGGTTGTGAATCCTATACCCTAATTTGTGCAGTGGGCCACGTCTTACACCCGTTCTCTCAGGGGTCTCACAAAAGCCCTAGGGATTAGTCCGTGGACTATTCTGGCAAGCTTCAGACTTCTAACTGGGTGTTTGTTCTGCTACAGCACATTGCAGATATTTGTCAACTGAACATAAAAATCATTAAATTGTATACTCTAAATGTATATTATGTGAATTATATCTCAATAAAGCAGTTATGTAAATAATTTTAAACCAGCCCTAATCTTCCCTTACATGCACACATGCACACACACATGCACCTGGCCCACTCGTGATCATTGGCAGGTCAAATGATTGGCAGGTGCAAATGCCCAAATGAATGTCCTATCTGTGTGCCCGGCACACTTCATGACCACGTATTAATATCCTTCCTCAGCCCTAGAGATTAGAGTAACCACTTCATCCTGGACCGGTGGCACCACCTGGTGGCCACCTGAGGAAATTCCCGACCAGATATTTCTACACTACTCTCTCGCAGTCCAGGGACCTCATGCACAATCCATTCTTCCCTCTTTTTCCCTCCAAGTTCAGAGTTCAGCTAATTCTACTTTAGATAATCTCCAAGCATTCCCTTGTTTCTCTTCCCCCTAATTCTTGCCCAGAGGCACCTTCTATTGGTCCTAAACAGCTTAAGGAACTTCAGTTACAAGTCTGCACAGTGAAAAATGAAAGTAGCAAATCATAAATGGTTAGACACAGTTAGAGCTAGTCAAAAGGCAATCCATCTCATCAACAAGCATTTGGGAGCATAAGAAAAGCACATAGCTAGATAATAGATGGAAAGACAATCAGTTCTGTTGGTAATCAAATTAAAATTATGAGACACTATTTTGGCCTGTTAAATGAAAAGATGTCTTTTTTAAAGATTTCTTTTATTCATTTTGACAGATAGAGGGAGACAGAGAGAGACAGAGAGAAGGGGGGGCAGGGCAGAGCAGTCTCCATAGTTGTATGTCATAAGTTTTCCACATTGTTTCCACCCACACAGGTGGGCAGGGGCCGTGCAGGGCAGGAACTCTCACATGGGAGGCATGCCCCCTCGAGCCAGGGACCAAATCGAGGGGCGAGAACTGAACTGGGGGCCTCCTGCATGGGAAGCACACCCCAGTTCAGCATATGGGTCCGCAATGGGCCGGGGCCGAGGCCGGGATTCGATCCTCGATCTCTGGGGCTTCAAAGCAAGCGCTTAACCTGCTGAACCATCCTGGCTTTCCAAAAAATATATTTTTAAGGTAATATTCATAGTTAGCAGAAGACAAGATTCCCACAAGCAGATGAAGAGAGAGAAGCCATATTAGTCCAACATATACAGAAAACTATGTGATGGACTGTAGGAAATGAAGCCTAAAGATTGGCATGGAGCATGACCCAATTTTTCTTTTTGTCGACATATGAGGTCTGGAAAGCATCCAGCCATGTAATAAGAAAAATAGAGGCCTTGTGGCCGTCTCAAAAAAAATCCAGCCACTGTCAATATAACAAGAATGGTACTTGGCTGGATACTTTCTGGACAGCCCTCGTATACCCCAGAGAACTTACCAGACTACACAAAGATTTATGTGCAAATATGTTTATTGAAACAATGTATATGATGGAGACAAATGGAAAAGCCCATATGCTAAATTACGGTGCAACTGGTAACCACTGGGATGGCTCAGAGGCGAAGGTTCTTGCCGCAGTTCGGTTCTCACCCTACACAGTCCCACATCCACCTGTGTGGAACGAATCTATGGCACAGCTAGTGATATACAACTATGGAGACTGCTCTGGGCCCTCCCCCTTCTCTCTCTCTCTCTCTTGCCTTCTTTCAAACAATAAAAAAATAAAAGATTTTTTTAAATAAAATAAAATTACTATAATCATAAGTAACCCATACCACCTATAGACTTTACAGGTAACCCCAAATTTCCTTCTAACTGTGAAGTGACGGGAAAACTGAAGCCTGCAGGGAAGTGGATTTCCGAAGGGGGCGATGTTCACCAGCAGGGGGCGGTTGACAGGTATCTCCCCTTGCCACAAGTCAGGAGATTCTCCTGGCATCTGGTGGGTGGAGGCCAGGGATGCAGCCGCCTCAACAGAGAATTCTCTGGCTCAATGTCAAGAGTGCTGAGAGTGAAAAGCCCTGCTCTAGCGTCAAACACACGATTTAAATCTAGATCCCACCCACCTTAGCTGGTCAGTCCTGGGCCTACTGCTCACTTACTCTAACCCTCAACTGTCTCTCCTGTGCGAGGATCATCACATAGTGTTTCTGAGCACAAAGTAACAATACATATACAGTGTCTGGCACACAGTATTTACAAAGTACATATTAGTTCCCTTCCCCTAGAACCACATTTAAAGAAAGAACACAATTATTCAAGTTTGTGTTTTCTTTGGTTAGGTGTTATGAAATAAAGCTTTCTAACCTTTTAGTTACATCTCAGTCACACTCGTTTCAAACAGAATCTTGGAGTCCGGTAAGCTCTGACGTGCTTTCCCCGGAGCCTAGAGCTTTGATGTGAATGGAATAACGAAGCCTTGGGTCTAATATAGTGATTACCAAAACCTCATGGAGGCGACTGCTTTCAGTATTGGGCTAGCATAGGTGAAAAGCTGATCTTCTGCCCTGATGCTGCTCCGCTGGGTCCACCCTGCAGGTGAAAGGCTGAGCCTGGGGCGGGGTGCAGGGAACCAGAGGACATAAGCATGGGTGTTGTGTGTGCCTCTCTCACTCGCGGCCAAAGCTACAAGTGAACAATTTGGGGCTCATTCATCTATTTGGGTGTCTTGCCATTTTCCCTTCCACCAATGTTTCAAGCTCTATTTATAAATCTGCTCATAGACATTAAAAATGGTCTGGAGAGAGCAAAACTCTAGACCCAAGATACTCTCAGTCCTAACTGCTTCGATGTCAGAACGATATTGGGACAATTGAGCAGTAGGAATATCCCTCCCACTCTCTCTTATATCCTTAAACTGGGGCGAGGCTGACAGTCAGTCATTCATGGGTTGTCCTCAATGCTGTCACTGAGGCTGAGGGAGGTGACTGAACTGCCCTGGAGCACGAATGGATAGAGTGAAGCAGGGTCAGGGCACAGGCTGCAGACAGAGCTGCAGAAGGACTGATAACTAACATGGTCATAACCACACATCCAGCAAGCTGGGCGCGGGCTGACCAGTCCCCACCTGCAGGTCCCTCTTGCCTGTGCACAGCCCAGACCCACAGGCACCAAAATTCTGCCTGTAAAAAAACCCAGAGGCGCGTCCCAGGCTCCAGTGTGCTTTATGTAGACCTAGTAAAATGAGAGCCGACTGCCAAAAATTCCCTTCACGCACCGCATATCAAAAAAAGAAAATCCTTTCGATAATTAGTATAATGCATCATTTACTGTCAGAATAACTCCTTTTGTTTCCCCCTGCCCTCCAGAAAACTGTGAGACAACAGCACCTGTGTAGATGCCATATTTTTGCACACTCCAGCGACCAAGGACTATTCGGGGTCTGAACAAACTGAACAAGTGGTTCCCGCCATCATCTGCTGAAGGAGTTTATGAAAACCAGGAAGGAAAGCAAGAGACAGAAGAAGAGACCCGCTGTTTCCCTTCAGGCGTCGTGGTAGTTACAGCAACAGACTTCGCTCCAGCAGGCCCATCTATGCCTGCTGCTGGGGTGGAAAATGTTCATCACCACCTCGTGTCCAAACCCGGCGGGCCTTGTTGACACAGACTTACTGGGCTGTCGCCCCAGAACAATTGCCATAGGAAGGTTCCCTGGGCCGCTGCAGGACAAGGCAAGGTTGCCACCTGGACTGACTGTCCCCTCAGCCACAGTCCCTGTACTGATTGTCCCCTCAGCCACAGTCTCTGTCTCATACAAAGAAAAACTGTGACAAGTTACCAGGGGAGGTGACCAGCAGTGCCATGAGCCTGCCACCGATCCCCTCTGGAAGGGTCTGTCACCACGGTCATTTCTGATCTGGGGTAAGTATCGCTCTGCCTTGGTTGGGCCAAATACCAGTGGACAACTCCACCCCCTGCATGCAGTCCCATCACCCACGGGACACCCAGCTGTGGTCTACAGTGCCGAGAGAGGTCCGGACCGGACCCTCTGGGAGCTTGCACTCAAATGTGCCCACGCAAACAACCACATTATGTCCTTGTCACCCATAGCAGCTGAGTCCTTGAAGAAATCTTCACCTAGCCCCCCCCACCCCCCAACACCCAATGGTATTGGTGTCACATGCGCATGCATTTGACCAATACTAAAAGAAACGTCCAATGCACCCTCCCCCCTGACAGGCCCGCTGCCACCATCACGCGCGTCTCCAGACCTGGGGCCGCCTTTTTATCTGCAAGGAGAGAGGAGTTACAGGACACTGCAGGCACGCTGACAGGCAGTAGCAGGCAGGAGCTTAGGGCCCTGAATAATGTAGGCCATGTACCCCCTGTTGCCAGATGCTCTTAAGTCGAGAAACTTGGTGACGTTCTTAAAAGTCCCCAGCCTCACCACTGCCACAGCCGCTCCCCATAATCACCATGCACTCACCAAACACTGGCTAAAACATACTGCCTGGGGAAGCCGGGATGGCTCAGTGGGTTAAGCGCTCACTTTGCAGTGCCGGGACCGAGGATCGAATCCCGGCCCCGGCCCGTGTGGAACCATATGCTGAACTGGGAGCTCCCCCAGTTCAGTCCTCTCTCTGTCTCTGTATCTCTCTCTCTCTCTGTGTCAAAAACAATAAAAAAAAAAAAAGAAGAATAAATAAGTAAAACATACTGCCTGCCTGCACCTGAATCCCCATGACCCACATCCAACTCCTCCTGAAGGAAGTCCAGCTCAAGGTCAGTTGCCCTGGGAGGACTCTTCTGGGGTCCGTTCAATTGGCCTTATCCCCTTCCAGAACTCCTTTCACAGTGACTGTCTGACCCACATCTGGGCTCTCAGCTTCTCTCCCAGCATGCTGCAGCTATGGACACCAATGTTCATGGCCCTTTCCCACCCCTAGACTTATGCTCCTTAAACAAGGGCTGCAAGTCACAGTATGACAAAATGGGCCCCCCGCAACTCCCCTGGACAGCTCTCGAAGCTATCAGTTTTTATCACACCCAGTCAGGGGGCCCATGTCACTGGACTGAGTCGGTATATGAACACAGTTGTTCATTCCTCATCTCTCCTGTGTTTGATCATTCTTCTGCCACTAGACCAAGCTTGTCTGACCTGTGGCCTGTGGTATGGTCCAGTGCAAATTCGTAAGCTTTCTTAAAACATTATGAGATGGTTTTTTTTCCCTAGACCTTTTTGTTTTTTTCTTTTTTAGCTCATCAGCTATCGTTAGGGTTAGTGTATTTTAGAGGAAGCCCAAGACAAGTCTTCTTCTTCCAGTGTGACCCAGGGAAGCCAAAATGTTGGACACCCTTGCTTTAGACAAAGCACCAATGGAAAATGCATCCAGACAATGGAGACATAGGGGAAAACAGTCTAATCCCACTCCATCCCTGATTTTCTATAAAACGACTCAATTCCTCTGGTTAGAGTTTAACCTTTACTAGCAGATTAAAAGAAGATAATGCCTGACTCTTGCCTATTTTACAGAGATCCTATGTAAATAAATTAGATGCGTGTTTACTGGTTTTAAAATGCATCAGGGTCACAGTTCCTGGCATGCAGCAGATACTCAATAATTGTTTATTGAGTAAATAAAAATGACAACATGTTAGATGGTGTTTTGATAGGAGGCACATTTCAGGGGAAGGATAGTAGCCTCTCAGTTAACCGGCACCCATGAGGACTGGTAGATGCTGGATAAACGTAAGTAGCTGTCAGTGAACTGGCACCCATGCCAGATAAACATAGTATCATGTCTTCGATTTTTTTGCTGGTTGCTTGAGTTCCGGTTAACAGAGAGTCTACTGTACATTGGTCATGGTGTGCACGTATGCCAGCCCATGAACAGTGTGCTCTGCACCACGGAGAGCACGCTTTCTGAATCGTGTGCATGCCTCGCTTCCACAGACATCGCTCCTAGCTTCCCCTCTTGGCTTGGCAGGGGACCACCTAATCTTCTTGACTTGAATGCTGCTTCTATAACCTGTTACATGGCAAAACACTATCCTCATACAGCAGCAAGGACACCAAATAGAACAGAGCACAGCTGAGTATGGAGAAGTTGCCATTTATCAGAATTTTCAGGAAGCATCCACACTCACTATAGTCACCCGTTCCTAACACCTCACACCAGCACTGATAGGGAGTAGAGCACTTCATAGGACCCGTGGGGAGAATGGTTCTTCTCAATTTGAACATGCAACTATTGAGGGCAGGTTTTGGAGGCCAAGCCTGGGAGAACACAGGGACAGAGCACATGGGGTATGACCATAGATATGACCATCTTCCAGTCTTGAAGCCACGTACACCTGGAAATACATGTGGGAGGATGAAGGGAAGAATGACCACAGGAACGATGCTTCTCGTTTATGTAACATTTTAAATTGTCGAAAGCACTTTAATTACTTGGCTGCCTTACCAAGCCTGTGGGGTGGACTGAACAGCTTATCTTCATTTTCAGGTTGGAAAAATCACCTTCAGTGAGTTGAAGAGATTTGTTTAGTGCCACATGGCTGGTCTGAGCCAGGACAAGATCGCCTGACTCCTTGCTTCAGTGCTCTTCCAGCTGCCCCATGGTGACCACCCACCCACACCTTCCATACCACATGCCCCATCCACGACCCAGTCACAGGGCGCCCCATGGTCAAGAGCACACACTGGGTTTTCATCACGGTGCCAAGCTGTGGCTTGCTAAACCCTCAGACCGCTCCAATAGCTTTCTTTATGAACCGTGGTATCCACGGGATTTGCACCAGCTTTGTCGGAAAATGTGCTTCCTGAAGCTTCGTGTCCCTGAAACACCATTTGCCCAAATCCACTTGCGGTTTACCATGACTCCCAGCGCCATCGTCTCTTCGCAGCTAAATCTCACAGGATCACCCACGTGTACAGACACAGAAGACAGCTGGTGGGGTTGGGGGAGATGCACGCGAACCTAACGCAGCTGACCTGCCAACGAACTCCTAAGCTCAAGCTGTGTGATGGGGTAACTTTAAACTTTTCTTTTTCTCACTGTTATGAAAGTTTGTATCCAATGAGACAGCGTACAGAAAAGTATTTTTGTAAACCGTAGAATACTATATAACACTGAGTGGCCAACACGCCACTTTCTCCACGTGCATGATCTACTTTGTCACTTTTCTGTGGGGAATTCCTCACTGCAGTTCCACTGGTGACTCAGCATGCTTCTTGTTGCCTCACCTTTTCTCCAGCTGTCACCTCTCAGGTGATGTTCACTGAGGTCCCAGCGTGAACCTTCCCTGGGCTTCAGCTAGGACAGCACGCCTGGGAGGACCCCTGCCAGAAGCTGCATTTGCATGAGGAACTGAGAGGCCACCTTGGGAAAAGCTCACACTAAAGGAAAGAGGAGTCTGGCTTGCTGAGATGAGAAAGAAGCCCCAAGTCCCTCATGGAGAAAGGAACTCTGCATCCAGACTGCCTTCAGACTCAAGATCACACCAACCTTCCCGGGGGTCTCAGCTGGCCAGTCAGATAAGCTCTCTGTCTGTCGGTCTCTCATTTTTATCGCCTTAACCATACTTTATTGGACTACTTCTTTAGACAGCTTGAACATTTAATCTCTCTCTCCCACAGAACATGATACTGCAACTGCCTGCCAGCAAACAGTAGTCCAATATTTTGAGATGCATGTGATATTTTCTAGATATTCAACTCTTATCTGACATCGGTATAATTTATGGTTATGTTTTTACAAACCTGAAAGCCCTGTACCATGGTAGCATCATTTTAGTAATGTTGTTGTGCACTGAAAAGTAACTCCATTCATTACTAATTTGTTTGTATCTGTGCTCCTAGAAAGAGATGAACCTCATGATTTTTAGATACCATGGTATATAAATATATACACATCTGGTCCAATACATGTCAGCCTACAGCTTGTATGTGTGTGTGTGTGTGTGTATATATATATATATATATATATATACACACACACACACATATACACACATATACATATATAGAGGAAAACACAGAGACAAAGATAAATTTACTTATAAATACAGATATACTCATATAAAGTTGATTCTGTTTCTCTGGAGAACCCTAACTAATACATGAGTTCTACTGACATCCATGAAAATACACTGAGGCTCCCACTTGCACACAAGTGAGCAATTCACAGAGATTGTCCTAGAGTCAGACACCTGGCACGGTGATTAGCATTTGTTACACAGTAAAACTAAGTTTAGTAATTTTGCTGGTGTTCTGTGTGCCTCTGCCATTATAAGATGGTTACATTCTGTTTAAGAAACAAAGATCTCACAGGATTCAAAACTGACATGATTTAAAAATCATCCTGATCAAGGATGACTGCCTGCTTGTCAGCTAAAAGGCAGTAAGCGTTATTTACAACTGCTAACTAAGCTTGCTACGTGGAAATTGGGGTTCTTGACAAATTGTGACTTTGTGTGAATGCACATTGCTTCTCCACATTTTGTGCATGCAGTGAGACTGTGTTAATTTTTTTATATCACAGGGTTGCAAAATTACTTAAAATGTACACTAAGATTATAAAAAACTTTTTCTGTTTCTGTTCTTGGTTTATGTCTCATTAAAACAGTTACTGGGAAAGCCGGGGTGGCTCAGTGGGTTAAGCGCTCACTTTGTAGCACCGGGGATCAAGTCCCGGCCCCGGCCCGTGTGGAACCATATGCTGAACTGGGAGCTCCCCCAGTTCAGTTCTCTCTGTCTCTGTATCTCTCAATCTCTCTCTCTCTCTCTGTAAAAAATAAATAAATAAATAAAATATATAATAAATAAATAAATCTCCAACTTAAAAAAACAAACAAACAGTTACTACTATGAAGTAAAAAAGAAAATAAACAAAGATGACACACTCTAGATTTTTTGATCTGGGATTACGTTTTGCAAGCTATCTAGGAGTTACATAATGTAAATATAAAATATGTATAATATTAGTAGACAATCATTAGTTAGATTATATATATAAAGTTAAAATCAGTCTTCTCTGAAATATTAAAATATCAAAAAATATATAAGTAAAGTGTATGAGATGCATGAACAGGAGAGATTTAGGAAGCTGACTGCATTTCACTCTTATTTTAATTTTGAGCAGGTGGCTAGAAAGAGTATACAGAGTGTCTATAAAACACGAAGGCCAAAACCTCTGAACTTGACTGCATCCCAGTGCATTTCTGCCTCTTCCCCCTGTTTCCAGCGAAGGAGAAACCCCTGGTCTCCACCTGTGCTCCGGTTCTCATCCCTCCCACCTCTTCAGGACCCTTCACCACCCACTCATCCACTCTTCATCCCACGTCTTCAACTCCCTCTGCACTGGTCCTGGCCAATTAGCACTTAAACAAGTTTAAATCTCTAAGGCAGGGGTCTCCAAACTACGGCCCGCGGGCCGGATGCAGCCCGCGAGGCCCTCTCATCCGGCCCGTGGAGACCTTTTTATCTGAATAAAATAATATTAAATAAATAATTAAAAACAACATCTATGTTTTGATTCTTTTTTATGTGGACCTCGAGTGTGTAGTCGGCCCCCAAACTGCTGTTTGATAGTTAATGCGGCCCGGGCTGAAACGTTTGGAGACCCCTGCTCTAAGGCAACAACCAAAACAAAACCTTCCTCTTCTTTATATCACCCTTCCCTCTAATCCTTCCATACCTGTTACTCAGTCTTCTCCCCCTTACCTGGAAGACGCAGGTAACAGGTGTTTACATCCTGCAGTGTGGCTTCTGCCCCACTATTCCACTTTCGTCCAGAGCACCCACGCACATCGGTGTTACCGCACCCAGTGAACGCTTTACACCCAGGAGTCTTTATCTCACATGACATCGCTGCCAATTTTGACAATGGTATGACCACTGCTCCTTCTTGAAACACTCTTTTCTTGATTTCTTTTTTAAAGATTTATTTTTATTGGTTTTTGACAGAGAGACAGAGACAGAGACAGAGAGAAGGGGGAGGTCCCCGAACAGTCTCCATCATTGTACATCATCGGTTTTTCCACATAGTTTCATTCCACAGGTGGGAGGGGGATGCACAGGGCAGGAACTGGACCAGGGTCTTCACCCCAGTGAGAACCGAACTGGAGGAACTCCCCAGTTCAGCATATGGGTCCACACGGGCCGGGGCCAGGATTCGATCCTCAGTCCCCGGGACTGCAAAGTGAGTACTTAACCCACGGAGCCATCCCGGCTTCCCCTTTTCTTGATTTCTTTACACTTTACCTTTCTGGTTCTCCTCTAGGCCCAGTATTTGTCAGTTCCCTTTCCAGATTCTTCTTCTACCTGGGCCTATGTCCTGAGTCCTCCAGGCTTTTTCATTCAGTGATCTGCTCCTCATTCCTGATACTCACCCAAGGTGACCTCGTCCATTCCTACAGCAATAGTCATGCTGACATGGGGGTGGCTCCCAAAGCTCTCCCTTCACCCAGACAGCACTACTGTGTTACATCATATACACACTGGGTCCGGCAGAAGTAACGCCCCCTTTTTATGTGCTGGTAATCTATGCCAAATCCTTTATTACAGAATCATAAGCATGTAATTCTATAACATGATATCACACCATGCTGCTTTTAATAAGGGCATTAACATTGTCGGACCCTGTACAAGTAAATCTATGAGCTTTATTCTGTCTCCCCGAAACCTCCCTCTATTCTTTTTGAATTCCTCATCACTATCTGTGCAATTTCCCAAAAAAGGAGACTGGAAATCATCCAGAGACTTTATTAAGGATTTGAGTTCAGAGTGGGCACAACGAACCCCCAAAGAACATGAGCCAAACCGGAAGCCGCGGCACACTCAAAGGCATCCCTCAAACCCTCTGCTCTCATTGGTTCCCCGGGACGGAGAGAACCTAGAAACAGATTTTAGGATGTACCTAGATCAAGAGTCAGCCCCAAATGCAGAGAGAGACTAGCTTCCAGCTGTAGAGAGAGGCCAGCCAGAAACAAGTCAGGCTCAGTCCTGCTCTTCAATGAAGTCTGTTATCCGACCTTCCAATAGGAGGCTACTGTTGCCACCTTGTGGCGAAGCGGAGGTACTGCAGCGCCCTTACCGAGGCCCAAGGTTGGCTAAATGCACGGACTTCTTCAGATCCGCCCCTTCAAGTAGGCTTGATCTTACAAAGGACTCTTTCCCCACTTGATATTAAGAAAATAATCTTGGTTCTCTTTGTTTACAAGTGAAGTCATGGAGGCCCAAAAGTCAGAGTTATAAAAAAGAATTTGGGTATTTTTATGTTTGGCAACACAGTAGTGACTTGGTTGGTATCCGTGGGGGACTGGGGTTCCAGGAACCTGGTAGATACCAGAAATCTGCGGATGCTCAAGTCCCTCATACAAAATGGTGGAGTATTTGCATATAACCTGTGCATATTGTCCTGTATACTTTAAATCACCTCTAAATTACTTATAATATCTAATACAGTGAAAAATGCTATATAAATAGTTCTTAGACTACGGTATCTTGTTAAGGGAGAAAGGACAAGAAAAAAAGGTCTATATGTGTTCAGTACAGATGTAACCATCATAGGCCTGATTTCATAGTACATATAATAGCAGTAACAATGTAACATTAAAAAAATATCTTCAGGGGAAGCCGGGATGGCTCAGTGGGTTGAGCGCTCACTTTGCAGCGCCGGGGACCCGGAATCAAATCCCGGCCCCGGCCTGTGCGGACCCATGTGCTGAACTGGGGAGTGCCCCCAGTTCAGTTCTCTCTGTCTCTGTCTCTGTCTCTCTCTCTCTCTCTCTGTCAAAAACAATTAAAAAATATATATATCTTCAATCGTGGTTGATGGTTGCATCCGTGTATGTGAAATCCATGGATATGGACAGCCAACTTATAGGTGTAAAACTATTTGGAACCATCACATGCCAATACTGATAAATTTATGTCTCAGTGGTTCACTATCTGGTGTTGTCACAATGCTATATATATGGGGGCCCAGTATGGTGAAGAAAATGACCCAGCGGCACATTTTACCTCATGCTGTTAACACTGTGTAAACTAAGACATGTTTTCTGTTTGGATTCATCAAAGGCCAACAGGCGTGTCGGCTGGAAGAGCCAGTTCTGAGTCCCAAGAGTCTCTAGGCCACAGCAAACGGCTCTTTGAGTCAAGCCCTCGGACAGCTGGTAGCTTCACTTGTTTCTGAGAATAATATAAATGCAGTAGCCATTTAGCCATGTCATAGGGACCAATGAGCAACCTTGGACTTGGGGGAAGATGGGCACTGCTGAAATACTAGGGGCCCGGAAGCATATTTGGACTGTATTGCTACCTGAAAAAGTAATCAAAAATAGTGTCAGGGGAAGCCATTAGGATTGAAAATTGCTGTCCATAATCTCCCAAGTGAAAGGAGGCAGGCCTGCCACTCAGTTGCTAATAGCACCCCCTTAGACTGCATGTGAGAGAGTGGGCTGGAAGCCCCACTTTATAGATAAGAAAACAAAGTCTCAGGAAAGTTGCCAAGATCATCCACAGCCAGTACACAGTATGGCCAAGTCTCTCCTTGCCATTACAGCACATGTTTATTCCTTATAAAACAAGTTGGTCCCCGTCTGTCTTTTCTTCTTTCCTTCCTTCCTTCTTTCCTTCCTTCCTTCCTTCCTTCCTTCCTTTCTTTCTTTCTCTTTCTCTCTCTCTCTCTCTCTCTCCTCTCTCTCTCTCTCTCTCTCTCTCTCTCTCTCTCTCTCTCTCTCTCTCTCTCTCTCTCTCTCTTTCTTTTTTTCCCTTTGGATTAAGAATTTAAAAGATGCTTTTAACCAAATCATGCTTAAGGGTGCCCATGAAGAAGTAAAAAAATAACCCCCAATCCTCTCTAGATGTTTTTGGAAAATGCTTCTTCCCAGGTGACTAAGAGCAATTAGCAACCAGGAGGCTGGCTACCAGGTTTCAGGAATCCTGGGAGCTGTGTACTGTACTTGGAGCCTAGTTGGCCCCCTGCTGGTTTAGTTCCAGAACTAACTGCAAGAAGTTCATCCTGGGGATGCCTAGGTAGCTCAGTGGTTGAGCACTTGCCTCTCAATCGTGAGGTCTGGGGTTCGATTCCCAGTCTTGCCCATGCAAACCCACATGCTGAACTGCAGAGCAACAGGTAACCAACAGGAAGGTGCTCACCTCCCATGTGGGAGATGTCCAATCCAGTTCGGTTCCTGCCCCACACAGCCCTACATCCACCTGTGTGGAATGAAATCACATCACAACTAATGATATACAACTATGGAGACTGCTCTAGGCTCTCTCCTTTCTCTTTCTCTCTCTCTCTCTCTCTCTCTCTCTCTCTCTCTCTCTCTCTCTCTCTCTCTCTCTCTCGCCCTCTCTCTTTCTCTCTCACCTTCTTTCAAACAATAAAATAGAAAGGCAACTCTAACTTAAAATGTGCAAAACTGAACTTGAGATCTTCTCCCTGAAGAGCCCCAGTCTGCTCCTCTTGCGGAAAACTGTTGCTTTCCAGCTCCTTAGGCCAAAATCTTGGTGTCATCCCCGACTCCTCCCTTTCTTTTGGTGCCTACCTCCAACACACCGGCAAATCCTGTTGTCTTAAGTTGAAAATATATGCATAACCTGACATGTTTCACCGCTTCTCTAGCTATCGAGTACATCTCGCACCTGGATTATGATAATAGCTTCCTAATTTATCTCCCCGATTCCAGTCCTCCCTTCCCACGGAGATAGTTCCAATACATCAGTCAGAGTGACCCTTTTCGAAGGAAGGCTGACCACATCACACTGTCCAAAGCCTTCAATTGCTTCAGATATATAGTCTGGGGAAAAGCCCAAGTTCTTATAGGATTGTAAGACCCTCTGCAATCTGCTCAAGTCTCAACTCCCTTTACTGCCCTGAGTCCTGGACTCCAGTCTCACTAGCCCCCTGGCCCTGTCCTAGGGCTTCTGTCCTGGCAGCTGCCTCCTTCTGGCAAGTCTTCCTCCATAGACCACACAGCTCACTTTCTCAACTCTCTGATTTTTGCTTCCCTTCCCAGTGAGGAGTCCTCTACCTCTATTTTAAGTTGGCCCCTTCACACCCCTCCTCTGCTTTGTATTTTCTGTAGCACTTACAACTATTGGACTTATTATATATATTATTTATTTGTGTATTTAAGGACTGTATGTCCCCTTCCCTGCCGATCCTTGAGGTACATGTTTATTTCCTTGGTATCTAAAACCACGCCTGGTATTCGAGAACTGCTTGTTGACTTGAAAGAGTGGTGGGAACAGTGGGCTGCAATGAACTAGGAGAGAAGAGGAAGTGAGGGAGTATGACCAGTTAGTTAGGAGTCAAAAGGTGACTGTGATGGAGAGAAGAAAAGTGTTACAGTCACTAGAAGCGATATAGGATTAAAGGAGGAAAAATTTTTTTTAATGGGCTATATGACCTCAGTGACCTAATGGTGATTTATACTGATACTATATCCTATACTAAAAGGTTAGCTTATAGTACTTTGTTTGAGAGCTAATATACATCTTCAATGATGAGACTACTCTAAGGATCATACAATTTAAATTAATCAGGGTAGACAAAAGAGAAAATTGTCTTATATGTGCCATGGATTAGACAATGAACAGCCTTGCCTACAAGAAACTCAGAATCCAGTAACCGTCATCTAAAGTGATGATAATGATTCATTTAGAAATGATTTTACAGTAGTGCAGTCACGTACACTAAAGTTTTATTTTCACCTCTCTGAATTGGAATATTACCTTGTAGGTGAGTAAATTTAAATCCTACCCCCAGGTTAAACATAAAGTTAGAGACGTTCAATAATTTGCTCAAGGTAGCATCACTAATAAATGGTGTAGCGGCATTTAAATCCAGGTATCCTTGGGAATATTAAATGTGTGTTAAAAATCATACCAGCAGACATGTATTATGTGCATTTTTTAAATAAAAGTTAGGAAGAGGAATTTCTCTATCTTGGCCCATCATAATCAATTCTAAATTAAATGTTCGAAGGGACCTGGAAGATAAGCCATACAGCTGTCAGAAGCCTGGGAATTAGCATGAGTGCATGTCTGAGTAGAGACAAAGCAAACGAATGGATGAGTTGAAACAATGTTACACTCACTTGACTAAGTAGTAGGTTACCCACTGAATTAATGCCAAGGTTCAGGACTGGGAAACATCCAGTCTTCTTGCTTTGTTTCCTTTCCCCCTAAAGTCTTTGGATGATTGTTCTGTTAAGCTTTCACCCAACCAGTAATAGGCAAAATTTTAAAATGCTCCCTCCTCCCCCCACCCAAGATCTCCACCCACTAGTGTACACATCCTGCATAATCATCTGCCTTTGATTATGGGTGGGACCTGTGAATAAGGTGGGATAGTGCTTCCTTGTTAAATGACAGAGGTAATGGGATCGTCACCCCCATAATGATATCATAATTAGCACACTAAAGGGATATTTTCCCTCTGACTTTGAGGAAGTAAGTGGTCATGAAAGGGCTACCACGGGGCTTACAACCCGAAGGTGGCCTCTAAGATAAGGTGACCAGACGTCCCGCTTTTGGCAGGACAGTCCCGATTTTTAACAATTTGTCCCGCGTCCCGCGGCATTTTAAAAAAGTCCTGATTTTTGAAAAGAATGCACGACAAGCTAGGGAACGGCGGGAGATAGACCAAATTTTTAATCAAGAACCCCTTCCCCGGGGTCAATGGTGTCCCGCTTTACCAATGTTAAAATCTGGTCACCTTAAGAGCTGAGAGGGACTTCCGCCAACCACCAGGAAGAAAAAGGGGACCTTGGTTCTACAACAGCAAGAAACTGAATTCTGCTAATAACCTTTAAGAGCTTGGAAGAGGACCCTGGGCTCCAGGTGAGATGGCATCTCTGCTCAACACCGTGAGGTCAGTCTGGCCCAGCAAACCCTGACTGGTGGAAACCGTGAGATAATAAATGGCTACTGTGTTAAGCTGCTAAATTTGCGGTAATTTGTGACACAGCAATAGAACACTCAAAACAAGCCCATAGTCATCCCTTGCAGACACCGTTAGAGGAGGCCTACTAGGGCTCGGACCTCATCTTACAAGGGTAATAATAAAAGAGAGTTTTTGATTCTGAATTGTCCTAATCCATGTCCTTTCAAGCCTCCAGGCATTCTCACTTGAATTCCTATTCAAATTTCAAAACCCAGGCCAAAGCTTTGTTCAAAGAAGCGTTTCCTTAGAGCCCAGCCAACCCACTCTCAAGCCCCGTAAGCACTCCTGTTTGCTTTCATGGCAGAAACCCGTCTGTACGTTCATTTACTACACTCACCATGACGAGTTGTGATATACTGTCCTCCTCCCCTGCAAGATAATGACCCCCTCCTGCACAGTGCCTGGCATATAGTGGGCACTAAACAGTTGCCTATCCAGGAAAGAGGCTCGGGATAAACATAGGCTTTTTTTTTTTTTTTTTTTTTTTTTATGCCAGGAAGCTGCTGTTTCTTTCCGCATCAATGACTAGGCCTCAGGTATTAATGGAAACTCAAAATGCCTTCTCCATCACAATGGCTGGCTGCATAACCAGGTACTTACTGCATTAAAAGAGCAGGTATTTACTGTTTCCAAAGAGCTGGTTTGAAATAGACAGGTGTGCTGGAAGCAGCAGGTGGCGGGTGTTGGAAAGTATATAGATTCTCCCCAGAAGGGGTGGCGTGAAGCCCTGTGATTTGTTCTGATTCAAGCCCTATGCTAGGTGGGTAGGCTTGCTGATTCAAATCATCCGTGCCAAACCAGTCCTGAAATCAAATGCCAGCCTAAATACACCATAATCCCACCGAGTTAGTCTTACTCCACGGCTTCAAACGATGGGTAACAAACCAGAAATAAGAATCACATGTCAATGTCCATGACATTCACAAGACCCCAAGGTAGAAAGCATTTTTAGGAAATTTAAAACTCAGGGAAATGATGCATCATCAATTCATAGGGAACAGCATTTGCTGGGTGTGTGTTTTAACAAAACTCAGAGAAAGAATTCACATTTTTCATTAGGATTCGCTGCTGTGGGCAAGCGCTTAATCCTACATTAACCCGGCTGCTGCTTTAGGGCTTCACCTATAGTGGAGAAAGATTATTCTGCAGCAGAGAGGGTACAAAACAAGGCATGGAAATAAGGACCCTACTCATAGAGCTGCTGGGACCACCAATGCGAGCTAGCTTCAGATTCTCTCTATAAATAAATCATTAAACAACAAAGTGCTGTCTTTTCATAAAAGTATTACAACCACATCGCCAGAAAGTCAGAAAAATTCTGAGGGAAATGGTCTTGCCACACTATAACAATTTAATTTACATTTGTTATATTTTAACATATATGTTTTTAAGTTTCTGACATAAACTCTTCTTTTAGAATTTTTTAAAAATTACAGCTGACATGCAATATCATTTTATGTTAGTTTCAGGTGTACAACATAGTGGCTAGACATATAATTTATGAAGTAAACCCCCAATTAGTCTAGTACCCACCTGGCATGATACATAGTTGCTATAGTATTATTGACTATATTTCCTATGCTCCACTTCTCATCCCCGTGGCTATTTTGTATCTGCTAATCTGTCCATCTTAATCCCTGTACCTATCTCACTCAGCCCACTAATCCCCCTCCCATCGGGCAACCTTCAGTTTGTTTTCTCTCTGAGTGGGACATAAACTCTTAATGTTAGCTCCTCTTTTGGCTCCTTTTGGGTTTATATAACATCATCCCTAAAATCAAATTAGACCCTATGGATCCTACATCTTTAAGGCTCTTTTGCAAGTACTGGTTGAATGGTGGCGAAGGTTCTCACCTCGCATGCAGGAGACACCCTGTTCGGTTCCCACCCTGGGTGTCCCCACATCCACCTGTGTGGAATGAAACTATGTCACAACTAATGATGTACAACTATGGAGGCTGCTCTGGGCTCTCCTCCTCCTTCTCTCTCTCTCCTCCTCCTCTCTCCTCTTCCTCCTCCTCTCAAACAATAAAATAGATCTTAAAAAAAAAACAAGTACTGGCTGACTCAAAGACACAGCGAGCCAGCTGGGGGACACAGTTTTTTTAAGATCGGTATGGGGGAAGACATGGGGCCTGGGTTCTAATCTTTATTTAGGGATAATACGAGAACTTCCTTCATTCACTCAGTAAATATTACGGTACCCGACTTGGTGCCAGGTGCCAGGGCTATGGCTGTGAATTAGATAAGGTCCCTGTTCTCACAGGACTTCCATTCTCATGTGGATATAGCTACCTAGATACTATGTAGGATAAGAAGAAAGGGGAAGTGTGTCTTCAATATGTATTAGTTCTCTTACAGGCTAATGGATACTCCAAAGAGGGCAGACCCCAGTAAATACCTTCGATGCTCTGCGGGCCCACAAGATTCATGGCCTGGTGAGCTGGGTACTCCACGCGGGGCCTGGCAATGCCCAGCTGCTCCATAACACCATGGAGCAGCCTCTGGATGTCTGTCTCTGAGACGCGGTCAGGGCTCCTCAAGCTGTAAGCATATGTTGGAGTCCATCCAAGCGTCAGCCCAAACACCAGGCCCGAGAGCATGATGCTGAGCGCCCTGGAGACCATTGTTCACCTGCAGAAATAAGACCAAATTAATAGCGAACGGCTACAGTTGGCAGTTGTGACGATGTAATCACGCAAGGGACTAATTCAAGGACCACCCACAAAGGAACTGCAATTGAAAACTCCTAGGGGCTCGCCTTTGCCTGAAATGTCCACTGAAGCCAGGACCTGTGCTGGTGTGAAAAGTGACAGACACAAAACAGTTCGAGCGAGCCAGTTACCTTTGTACATGAATTCATGGGAAGAATGGACTGGAATGGCAATTCTCAGTCATTTTATTTATTTATTTATTTAATTTTTTTAAAAAAGATTTATTTTTATTGTTTTTGACAGAGAGAGATAGAGATACAGAGACAGAGAGAAGGGGGAGGGCCCTGAACAGTCTCCATAGTTGTACATCATTGGTTTTTCCACATAGTTTCATTCCACAGGTGGGCGTGGGGCTGCACAGGGCAGGAACTGGGCCCGGGTCTCACCCCAGTGAGAACTGAATATGGGTCCACACGGGCCGGGGCCGGGATTCGATCCTCAGTCCCCGGGGCTGCAAAGTGAGAGCTTAACCCACTGTGCCATCCCGGCTTTTCCATCATATTTTAACCTTATAGCTCCCTGAAAGTTCTGCATTACCCCTAACCTACCACTCTCTTTCTCTGTTATTAAAACAAAAAAACAACAAAAAATTTTGCTCCAACTTTGAGAAAGAAAGAGGAAAATGGACATCTTGAGTTTCCCCAGTCTCGAGGGAGAAAAGGCTCACAGATAGGAGTTAGGGAGACACAAATGGGAACGAATCGGAACACGTAGGAGTGGTGGAAGGAATCACTTTAGCTTAGCAGACATCCTATGCATTTGAGATCTTGAAAAGGGTGGACATATGGCTCAGGCCTGGCCTGCCATCTGGAAAGGGAACATGGAGGATGTTTGCTCAGTCACATATTAGTTGGGTGATCCTGGGCAAATGCCTCAGCTTCTTCCTCTGCAAAAGGGGTTGAGAAAACCACCTGTGTTATAGGGTTGTTGCGAAGTGTCGGAAAGCACATAAGAAGGATTAAAATCCCAGCACGCACAGAGCCCCCGGCATTGCTATTATTATGTTGTCAACACTGCCTTGTGGTTCTGGGGGTTACACTTTGGGGAAGCTCAGTGATGAGAGTGAAGACAGGCAGGTGAAGGAGAAAACTAGTCTGGGGAATCAACCTGTCCTAAACGTTGGCTTCTGTAGAACCAGAACGCTGCAGAAAAAGGGGACAAACATCCAGGCAGCTTCGCTCTGCAGCTGCAGACCCACGCCTCTGGCAAGTGGCTGTGCAACCTCTTTTGTTTGACCATTCTGCGCATTTTCTTTCCTGAAACTGAAATACTCATAACCCCTACTTATTTATTTTCTGTATAGAAAAGGCTTTTTTTTTTTCTCCCTTGACGCCTCTGGATGCAAAACCTTGTTCTCCAAAGAGCAAAGCCTGCAATTCTAACGGAAAAGGCCGGATGCAAACACCAGCCTCCCCTGCCAGCTCCATCTTTCCCTCCGTCTGAATGCAGGATGTCTTTCTGTTTCGTGTGCACCCCTGGCCAGCACCGTTGTCGTTTGATGAGCTACGCAGTCTCTTCCCTCGGTGCCCCTTCCCTTGTATTATAGCTAAACCTCCGAATCCCGCACCCATCCTTTGTCTGCCCCCCAGCCTCCACCTCCAGGATTTCGGTAGGATGCCCTCCCGGATTCCCCATCCCCAAGCACCCGCAGGTACCGGCTGGGCGTCAGGGGAGCCGGCATCAGCGCGGGACTCACCGGGGGCTGGAGGAGCCTGCCGCGGCCTGGGCCTTGCTGGGCGGTCGAGTGGGGAGCGAGGCGATCTGGTCGCTGGTGCGTCGCCTCCCTGTGCAATCTTAGCTCCGCCCCGGCCCCGCCTCCAGCAGGTGGAGGCCACCCTGCCAGGACTTCCCAGGACACAACCCAGATGTTGGCGCCTCCTGCCGTGGGCCACACGGCGTCCAACACCCGCGTGCCGCAGACACGTCTGCAGATCCTCTTTATCCGTGGATCCCTATGGAGGTACGTCAGTCACCCCTTGTCAAGCACTCAATTAGCCATGTGCCTGATTGCCACTTTGTGTTTTGCTCTCAAGAGCACATCTTTAATTTTGTCCCCTTCCAGCGTTTCTTTTTTAAAAATCTTTTAGATTGAAGAGGAAAGAAGCGATGGCAGAAGAAATCAGCAAAAGATAAAGAGGGGTCCTAAGAATTTTAATGCTGGCAATAATAGGGTGTATCATAAGGGGGCTTTCACTGATCAGGGAAATTATGAGGCTATTTAATAGGAAATGCTAGAAACTCCTGTTAAAGTAATACATCCAGAACACTTGAAAACCTCTGGGAATGTTAATTCTGAGTGTTATTTCTGAACTTCCACATCAACTATCAACTAAAATCCCTTTGGCCTGAAGAGAAACCGTATACTCACTGCACATTGCAGAAATTTATCCAGTAGGCCAAGAATTTTTTTTGTTACATTTTTATAGAGCAACTTTGAACATTTGAATATTATCCAAAGACAGAAATTGAAATGTAAAACTACACAATACACATAGTATTGAAATTTTCTTTCGAGTCTGGGGATGGCCTAAGTACCTGGAGGTCTGAGAATAACAAAGTAAATTGCTGAGGTTAGAATCCAGATCACTTGCCCTAGTTCTATGCAGCCAGCACATCTACGATCATCTACCCCAGGGGTTCCCAACCCCCGGGCCACAGACCAGTACCAGACTGTGGCCTGTTAGGAACTCAGCAGCACAGCAAGAGGTGAGGTAGAGGGTGGGGGGTAAGTGAAGCTTCATCTGTATTTACAGCCACTCCCAATAGCTCTCATGACTGCCTGAGCTCCACCTCCTGTCAGATCAGCGGTGGCATTACATTCTCATAGGAGCTCAAACCCTAATGTGAACTGCGCATGCACATTCCCTCTTCCCTTGGAAAAATTGTCTTCCATGAAACTGGTCCCTGGTACCAAAAAGGTTGGGGACCACTTATCTACAGCAGTTTTATGCAATGAAAAGCACTAGAGATTCATTAATGAGACATATGGCCTTTTGGGTTGAAGCCAAGCCTTTTTCATTTTCTCCCGTGGATGCTCTTCCATTTCCAGCTGTTTCTTTCAGTGTATGCTGCATCAACAGTACAAATATTGTCTGTTGAGTCTAGGCTCAAAGACCAAGCTGAGGTTTAATATTATTCATATATATTAAATTTTTTCAATTCTGAATTTAACATTTGTTCACTGATCTTCATCTTCTGCTTGGAAAAATGGAGAAGTCATTATAACTGCTTTTGTAATGAATGAAAATTTGAAATACGCCAAAATGTGTGTTTCATATAAAATTTATTTCAGAAAAATAGTATATACTGGGCTTGATGATTATTGAAATTGTATATAGGCTCTCCTGGCTTGATAGAGTTCTGTTCCTACAGCTATCGAGGTTAATGGCAGATGTCTTGGGGTGTGTCATGGTGCCATAGGATATGTACTTTTCAATAGATATTACCTGGCACCACACTTGTGAAATATGCAGTATTGTGCAATTATGAATGCTTCATGTAGTGAATACTGACTGTGGGAACACAATAAAGACTGAGAAAGGGGATTTTCTGAGCTGGAGAATTGTTTGTATGTCTGAGGGGTCGTTGAACAGGTAGCTCATTAAATGAGGTGTGGCAGTATTAAATTACATATATATATATATATATACATATACACACACACACACACACACACACACACACACATATATATATATATAAAATCTTAATGGTTATAGAATATGTCCAAGTAGCCTACTAACTTAAGTCTATATATTTGTTGCTCATAATAATCAAATTAATATTATTGTAAGAACCGTGAAAATAATCTTTGAAGTTACTGCATATATCCACTTGTTTTTGTTTGTATATCATTTGATCAAATATTTCCATGAAATTAGTAACATTCTCTATTCTGTGCAATAAAAAATGAAAACAGATTAAATCAAGTCCAAACCCAACTTTTCTAACTCTCCAGTTACCATACCTCCAAGCTATTCATTTTCAACTAACAAAAATGGGAGTGACATGTGAGGTTTTTTAAAGAACTGTCATTATTAATCTCCCAGAAAAACCACTAATTCAGGTGGTAAGTACAGTTAATATCCTATGCCTTCTTACTGAATTTGTCTTCCAATTCAGCCTTTCATCCATTTCCCATGGATATACAAGGACATTAATGCATACCTAAGTTTAAAAAATGTCTGAACCAGGTGCAAAAGCGAGTCACCAGCCACACGGGCCCCACTCCCCCACTTCCTTGGGAGTGTTGAAATAAATGCCTCCTCTCTTGAGGGTGGCCTGAGAGGCTTCCATACACCTGCTGAGGTCACAAGCAGGCAATAGCACAGGCCGAGGGGTGGTGAGTCCTAAGTGAAGGAAGTAGGGCCCGGCTTACGCCAAGTGGAGGTCAGGTTGTGTCCTGTACGTTCCTGTCAGATTTTATAACAGCCTCCACCTCATCTGAAATGACTGCTGCCCATGGTCTCAGCTGCTCAGAATTTCTGCAGGTGCCTTATCTTCTGCCTCTGCATTCAAGAAATACTGAGTGGCTGTTAGGTGCCACCATGAGGTTGGCTAGATAGGTAGATGGGTAAGCAAGATGTGGCCTATGATTTTACTGAGTGTAGTCTGTGAAGAATGCACAACCAACGAGGCAATTCTGATATAGTGGGAAGCCTGTGCTATGAGGGGAGTAATCCAGGGTGCTGTGGAAATACACAGAAGGGGAACCTTACCATTTTAGGGGGAGAAGTGGAGATTCCTTAGAATTGAAACTTGAGTTGAAAGCTAAGGGGTGGAGGAAGTAAACCTGGATAGAGTGAAAAGGCAGAAGAAAGGATGTGGAAAAGCATAATGGAGAAACACAATGGTTGGGCTTGGCTGAAATGTAGTTGGCCGAATTGGTAACAGATGAGACTGAAAAGTGAAGTAGGGGCCAGGTCACATATGAAGCATGATCAAAATACATGGTGACAGTGAAGGCTGCTGGCAAGTGCCATCCAATAGAAAGGCAGGAGTTTTCCGTACAAGAGGTGGCGGGTCAATCCATAGTAACTGACAAGTTTCAACTTGTCTGGTGCA
Organism: Craseonycteris thonglongyai; assembly: GCA_004027555.1. NCBI lineage: Eukaryota > Metazoa > Chordata > Mammalia > Chiroptera > Craseonycteridae > Craseonycteris > Craseonycteris thonglongyai. Next base: position 4,937 of record PVKE010008247.1, on the reverse strand, counting down.
GTCGGTTGTGAGCTCCGGTTGAGGTGTGTTTTAAAGTGTGCCATAAATCATGAATCAGGAATAAAACATTTAACAAATATCTGTCAAATAAAAACATGGTGTGTCCTTATCTACCTTATTCACCAGATCTGGCACCATGCCATTTCTGGCTCTTCCCAAGTTCAATATGACCATGAACAGTAAACGTTTTGAACCAATGCAGACCATTGAGGTAGCCACGACAAAACAACTAATGACACTCACAAGAGAGGACTTCCAGAACTGTTTCAGAAAGTGGCAAGAATGATGGGATAAGTGTGTTTGAAGCAAGAGGGAATATTATGAGGGGGATTACTGGCAATGTGTCTTTTACTGTAATAAATACTTTTTAATTAAAAAAAAGTCTGAACCAGATAACATATCTCAGTTTATTAATATGTTCTATCTCCAGTACTAAATACTATAAACATCTGAAACTCATAACATCTACATTACAAAACTGTTTTGATGTGAGATAAACATGATGCCTGCATCTCCAGATTTCGTCTTTATATGTCAAATACTAGTTCTGAGAAAAGGCTGATTCCTAGAGATAGGAAATAGCTTTGAAATAAAACAGACATACTGCTATCAAGTAGAACTTGGTAAAGCAAACAATTGACTTTAAATTACAAACACAAAGTCTAGTTGCTCTGAGTAAGTGTGCAATGCTGTTATCTTGTCCCGACATCTGATGTGGATTCTAGCAATTAGCCTGCAGAACTATCTTTAGTGGTTGATTTTGAATGCGTATTTGTTCCTCCAAAACATAGAGAATAACCTCTATTGTTATTATGCCTTCCTTAAAGATCTGTAATTTCTAATAATTTAAAATATAAATCTAGATAGATTTGCTTGACAATTTGGGTCAAATTCTAAAAGGTACTTTAAATTTCATTCGAGTCAGGGAAGTCATTTTTCAGAAAGTTATCTTTAATGTTTATGCTAAATAAATAACATTTACATACAAGACAAAACCATCCCAGGCTTTTATAAGAATCCAAAGTAAATGTGGAGGTACAGCAACTGTTTCAAATTTTAAAATCAAGAATCTGCATACAATAAATCACCTTGATTAAAATTTTCAAGTTTAATATTCCTCCTTAATTTTAAATTCTCTCTTGGACAAAACAGACACAAATGTACTTGTGCAAATTAACTTTAGAAATATAGTATGGCTCAAAACTTACTCTTGCAGCATCATCATATATCTAGTCACTATTCTGCCTTAGCCATCATTCTAAATTCAAGTGAACACACTCTGCACATCTATAGGCAACAGGAACCTAATTACTTTGCCCCAGATTTGAATACAGGATTAAGATGCTATCAAAACAAGCTAATTTCTAGGTATTTGGGTAAAGACAATAAACAATAATTTAATTCAAGAAATAAGATTTGCAGGGCTTATCTCTTCCCTTTTTGTGTTAGAAATTTCTTCTAGAAACCTTTACTGACTTAGGAGAAATAATAGGAAATAGACGCAATTCATCCCACTCTTCCTATTACACTTAAAAAATAAAATTCATGCAATTTTCAAAAATTACTTATAAACCTAGTCAACAATTTCCTTTAAAAAGTGTAACCTCTGCTTTAAAAGATCACAATAAAATTAAAGTTTTAAATATTGCCATAATTAAGAAAAAAAGTAGACATTTATACAAGCATAATTCAAGTTGCGTGCAGTAAAATTAAAATCTGCCATGTATAAACCATACTGAGCTACAAATTAACATGTACATTACCTTGCCAGTCACATCACCAACTAATTTTATTTACATTAAGGACAAGTATATCATTAACCAATTACAAGTCTACAGGTTTACTTGTTGGTAGTAGCTGAGATTTTCCAATAGGATTTTTGGGAGAACCTTTATACCAGATCCTTTCTCTTTCTGATGGTTTCCTAATGACCCTGTTATTCATCTCAGGAGAAAAGCCTGCATTATTAGTTACAACAGATTTTAATATAACATGATTTGTCAGATCATCCAAGGGAACCTTAATTTGGTCGTCGGTTATCACTTTCTGTTTATAAACTCTGGCCGACCTAAGAGAAGCACTCATGGAGTCTGGGTGCCTCTTCATCTGTGAAGATTTAGAAGTTAATTCCATGCTTGATTTTGAAACTGCAGCATTTAACTGTTTGCATGATATAGAATTCTTTTCTTTAGGATCTGACTGTGTACATAAAACGGAGGAATCTTTTGATGTATTAATACTTTCTATACAAGAGGAAAGAGCACCCTCACAGCTCACTGATTTAACCAGAGGAGAAGCAGTATCACCAAGATGTGCCAATTTATGTCTTACAGGTTGTCTGTTATACTCCAACAAAGAATTAATTCTTCTGACAGACTGACGAACAGGTGTACGCTGAAACTTAAGAGGTGACTTAACTTTTGTCCTATTTGATTCATTTAAAGAAAGCTTATTAAACCACTGAATATGGTCTGAAACCTTCCCCTGCTCTGTTACGTGTAAACTTTCAGAAACCGTTATGTCACATGTTTCTACTGGTGACTGTTTAGCCATTCTTATGGGCCTTAGTTTTGATAAGTTGGTGATATTACATGTAATCTGCTCTGAGTAAGAGGTGTTAGCTGTGTCCCCGCTAGAAACTGTGCATTTTGTTAAGTTTTCTTCAATCATATTCTCTTTCTCCTTTAATTTAGTATTTAGTTTATCTCTAGGGAACTGTTGACTCTTTATTTGTTCATTGCTGGGCAATTCTTGCTTTCTTAAATCATTATTTGGTATATTTGAATGAATGTTTTCTTCATGCTCCATCTTCATTTGAGTTGAGTAGCATTTTATAGTTGTTTCTTTATCTAATTCTTGAGTTTGACATAGTAAGAAGTCTCTTTCTGAAAAACTATTTTCACCTTCACTAGTGTGGTGTTCATTTGATCCCACCACAGTCAAATCATTAGTTTCCAATAGATTTTCCACTGGGCTATATGCTATGGAAGATGTTTCACTTACTTTTGCTTTCCCATTAGCTATTGATGACTGCCTCTGATTCCTCAATGCATGAAGGTTACTTCTAGATTCAGAAACTGCTTTCTGAATTGCCACTGAAGTCTCTGTGCTCCAGCTATTTTCATCCCCACTGAGAGTGCTTCCAGTTACAGTGTTATTATGCTGACTGTGTACAGCAGCAGAAATGAGTGCATATGAGTTAACAGATGACTTCTCCACTGTAATGTCAGGCTCCAAAGAAGAGTTTTCCACCTCAAGATGTTTGTACATTGGAGAAGCTTCATTTGCATCTCTTTCTCGAAAACTTGAATTAGTATTAGGTCCTGTCCAAGACATCCGGTAACTTGTTCCTTCTGGTTGTGCTGGAGTTAGTAAGTGTTCCTCAGACTTACTAATCTTTTTTGAACCTAAAATAAAGCAGTTCAGCGTTTTTAATTATTTATATTTGATCTACTCTGAAATATTATCCAAATAACATAATAAATAGAAATACTAGGCATTTATTTGAATAAAGAATCGTGTTAAAAGAAATAATTTTTAAATGTCAAACATTTTCATATTTACATTTATCCTCCAATTGTTCACAGAAAAGTACATTGCCAATTCAAGTATTTTCATTATTCAAACATTAATTTAAAATTTCCAGAACAGTAAATTACCATTTTAGCATTAAAAAACTAAAGGTTATATGTCAATTATATCTCAATAAAGCTGGGGGGAATAAGTGAAAAGCAACTAACGTATGCTTTTTGCATAAAATTCTTAATAATATCATATAAATATACCTTTACCTTTTTTTGTTAATCTTTCATCAATATCTGGGCTAAAAAGCAGTCCTGTTTTTACAGATTCAATCCTATTTTTAAAACTTTGTTGATTTGCAAGTCTTCGCCCAACATTGTCAAATCTATTGACACCAGAACATCCATTCTGTACAGAAAAGAAAATTCAAGAAGTTCTGGTTAAGAAATGAATCAGTTAATTTTCAAAATATAAGACAAAGTAAAATTTTGTAGTTATCAAAATCTTTTATAGTTAAATTAAAAAAGGATAGATATACAATTTCATAGCAAACACATATACATACATGAATGCTGATGAAAATTATGAGCATTTGAAGTTGATATTTTATAATCTGAAAAACAGCCTCATATTAACTAAAAATAAAATATTTTTTTTTTTACTTCATACCTGGGTCTCTTCACACAGTGAAAGAATAAAAAGAAAAGCAAACAAACAAACAAATAAACCTCAAGACTAAAATCCTACCCTATGGAATTTATAGTCTAGATGAGGAGATATTGACCAGAACAAAATATACAATATATCATATTATATAATACAGTGATCCCTCGTTTTTCGCGGTTAATGGGGACCAGAGCCTTCCGCGAGAGCTGAAAAACCGCGAAGTAGGATTTGCCCCTAGGAATTTTCCTGTATGCGGGTACAAGAATGTTTTAAATATGTAAACAGTATTCATATTTTACTCATTTAAGACAAAAATTACAACAGTATACGTATTTACTTCAACGTGTCAGTGCTAATTAATAAGGTTAATTACAAAACCTTATACAGTAATAAACATTAATCAACATTGCTTTCTGAGGAGGCACCCAAAGTGGCCCCTCATGAGTGCGGGAAGAAGTGGGTGGCTTCGGTTTTTATTGGGGTTAGGGAGTGGGGCTGGGTTAGGGCTCTTGCACACGAGCAGAGGTTTGCATGGGTTGGTCTTCCCTCCCAGCACAAAGGAAGGGGTTCCCGTGCTTTCTTAGCAGCTTGCACAGATGTGGGGCAAAAGGGGTGCGGTGAGACTAGAAAGGTGTCAGTGGTTCAACATCGGAAGTTTTTCCGAAGCACTGCCTTAAAGGTATGCATAGCAACAAGACCCCACCACCACCCCCACCCCCACCCCCACCCCTACCCCCACCCGGTCTGTC